>CABHPQ010175534.1:4526-50550 GCA_902168405.1 Peromyscus aztecus
CTTCCTTCCTTCCTTCCTTCCTTCCTTCCTTCCTTCCTTCCTTCCTTTCCTCCCTCCCTCCCTCCCTCCCTCCCTCCCTCCCTCTCTCTCTTTCTCTTTTTTCTTGACCTGTATTTACTGTAGTTCAATATTTTCTTCATCTCTTAACAGTTATTTTTAAAAACATTTACATCCCTCCCTTTTTTAAGCAGCTCTTGGAAAGCTCGCTGTATGTAGATTTTGCTCAGTAGAAGTCATTACTGCAGAGGCTGCCCCAATCCTTTTTAGCTAGATCATGCCAAAGAAGGTCACCCAGCTCAAATGCAGCTTGTTTTCAAGAGGGCCATTTTCCCTATACTTTTGGATGTGAGATTCTGCCTTCATTTTCTATAACTGGCTCTTGTGCTACCTGGCTAGCTGTTGTGTTTTGTTTTGTGATCCATGCAGCTGTTTTCAATGTTTGGTTTGCTTCCCCATTTACTCAATATTCTACAATCTAATTCTTACATCATTTTATTTTGATGCAAACTTCTTTTGGGGGGCGTGAATTTTTGAAACAGGGCTTCTCTGAGTAGACCTAGCTGTCTGGAACTCACTTTGCAGACCAGACTGGTCTCCAAATTAGAGATTAGCCAGCCTGTACACACACACAGTACACACACACCCACCCACACACACACACACACATTTATAAGAGAATATGTCACAGAAGGTATGCAAAGATTAGAAGACAAGTTCTGGAAGTTAAATCTCTTTCTAGCATATGGATTCCAGCAACTGAACTAAAGTTTTCTGTCATGTCAGTGATGTCTTGTCCATATTATAAAGCTAGAGGAAAATTTTCACAATGAAATTCATGAAAAAGTTGACATTTTCAGTACAACTGAATCATGAAATGTCAACATGTATCAAATTAATACATTACCATATCATTTCACATGTTTCATATTCACAGAGCTATTAAAGATAAAACTATTACAGAAGAAAATGTAATCATAAATCATAATTTTATAATATAAAATGATATTTTATATTATTTTAGGAAGGAAGAATGAATAACAAGACTATAACCTTCATCATACTTAAGTAGTTCCTAAGATGTCCATGAATGCCACAATTTTGCTGTAAGAGAAAGGCAATATGCTTTTAATCTCAGTAAAATCAAAGGTTTCAGTTTCTACATGAGTAAAATTTTAAAACTGAACAAAGGGTAAAGGAGGATTTAAAAATATATCTTAAATTCATTTCATTTAATAAAGAACACATTGTGCTTTTCATGATATTGCTCAAAGCACAATGTTGTAATTTCTGCCACAATAATAAAAAGATTAGGAACAAAAAATATTTTTAATATTAATATCTAACTATGGAGCAGATATTGTTATATTTAAATATTCATGACTACAAACACACTTGTAAGTACATGCAATTTGTGAAGCCAAACTCAACCTCATAAGATAAAATAGTCATTTGTTATATTAATCACTGGTTTATTCATGATTGTGCATTTAAACTATGTTCTTATCAATTGAAAGTTTAATTGTTCATAAGTAATTTTTACTAGTTTTTCCAAGTTCAGGATTTGATGAATTTCTTTCTGGTTGAAATTACAAATAATACAAAAATGCTTACATCCTTTCTATTTTTTCTCTTTCAATTTTGTGTTGAGCCTGAGTATGCTGTATGGCTACATGTGTGGAGATGTCCGTACCTATGCATGGGCTTGTAGACAATAGAATTCTTTCTGTTTTCCTGGTATATCACTCTCCAGCTTATTTGTTGTAGACAAGGTCTCTCACAGAACCTGGACCAAGTATAGAGTCCACAAAGTATGGATGATTCTTTTATCTATGACCTGTCCTTGCCTTTAGCACTGGTTTACAGGAGCACATTAACATATCTAGCTTTTTCCATGAGTTTGGGGGATTTGAACTCAGGTCCTCAAGTTTTGAAGCAAGCATTTTTTCACATTGATTCATTATCTCTACTCCCCAATGTTGCTTTTTGTTTGTTTGTTTGTTTTGTTTTTTAGAGACAGGGTTTCTCTGTGTAGCTTTGGTACTGTCCTGGATCTTGCTCTGTAGACCAGGATGGCCTCAAACTCACAGAGATCTACCTGGCTCTGCCTCCCAAGTGCTGGGATTAAAGGCATGAACCATTGCTGTCTGGCTCCTAATGTTGCTTTTAATCAAAAATGAAAAACCACTTGAAATGAATTGCAAAATTATACATTTCCTGACACCAAAAATATCAGCATTTTAACGTACTTGATGATGAAAGTATATTTGTTCTTTATTTTTCTTTCTTTCTTTTCTTTTCTTTTTCTTTTTTTTTTAAGACAGGATTTCTCTGTGTAGCTTTGGTTCCTGTCCTTGATCTCACTCTGTAGACCAGGCTGGCCTTGAACTCACAGAGATCCACTTGCCTCTGCCTTCCAAGTACTGGGATTAAAAGCATGTGCCACGACAGTCTGGCTTGTTCTTTTACTATTCAAGTATTTATTTACATATTTTATATTTTAGTAAAAATTTAATAAGCTATATGTGAAGTTACCTGCTTATATACACAATGCAGGTGACACAAGTCAATGGATTTTGTGTTTTATGTAATAAATATTTAGAAAATATGTCTGTACCCTAACTGTCATAGAATCCTCATCCAGTGACTGATGGAAGCAGATGCAGAGATCCATGGCCGGGTCCCAGACAGAGCTCCAGGAGTCCAATCGATGAGAGAGAGGAGGGATTCTATGAGCAAGAGATATCAAGACCATGAATGGAAAAACTACAGAGTCAACTAGCCAGACTAGTGGAAGCATATGAACTGTGGACCAATAGATAGGAGCCCCCATGAAACTGGACTAGGCCCTCCGGATAGGTAAGACAGTTGTTTATCTTGAACTGCTTAGGGGGCCCCAGGCAGTGGGACTTGGACCTGTCCCTAGTGCATGAGCTGGCTTTTTGGAGCCTAGTGCCTATGGTGAGACACTTTGCAGAGCCTTGGTGCAGGGAGAAGGGGCTTAGATCTGCCTCAATTGAATGAACCAGGCTCTGCTGACTACCCATGGGAGACCTTGCCTTGGAGGAGGTGGGAATGGGGAGTGGGTTGAGGGGAAAGGCTGGGGGCAGGAGGCGGCAGGACAGGGGAATCTGTGGTCGTTATGTAAAATAAATAGAAAATCTCTTAATTAAAAAATAAGAAAAAAAGAAAATACATCTGTTCTCCTAATTATTTACCATGTATAACTTCAAATTTCAACATATACTCTTTAATTATAGCTGTAAAACTGATTATCATAATCCACCATATCTCTGGATTCTGTGTCCACTAACTGAATCAACTGCAAATTGTAAACTCATAACTCATACCTAGTAATAATTTTCATATATGAATATAAGATCATATTGATCATATTCAACTCCCATTACTCTCTCTTTCCTTCTTATTTCCATTGAACATAGTCATCTTTTTCCCAATGAATTCCAGTTTAACTTATATATCTTGTGCATGTGTGCATGGGTTTGTGCATGTGTATGGATGTGCGTGCGTGCGTGCGTGCGTGCGTGCGTGTGTGTGTGTGTGTGTTAATCCAATGAGTTCAATAAGGGTTATTTACAGAATCATGAGTGCAAAGCTATTGAGTGTAAAGCTATTGACAGGATTGAGGGATGAGCTATTTACAAGGTCAAATGCACCTTACCTGTGATGGCATAACTGAAAAAAAAAGGTCTCCCTGTTCACTATTAACTATTATAGATCTTAGTTATTATGCTCATAGACCTTTTAAGTGGAGTGAGGCCAATGGAAATTTACACATTTTAAGCATATTTGTTTGAATATTTCCAGACAATTTCTTATTATGTTTCCATAAATATAAGAAGTATTTTATGCCACTCACAAATTAATATAAATTAATACAAAATATTAGAGGCTGTGCCAAATAATTCTTTATAGCCACAATATATATGTATAATATTATATAGGCCTAACACAATTGATCATATCAATATAATTACAAACTCCATCCTTTAGTTTGAGCTATATTAATCAAATATCAGAGATAATGTTAAGAAAAATGTGGACTATTTTTCCATAATATCCAGTAAACCCTAATTTACTCTTATGTCTGCTATTAATTTATGATGTTGAGTAAAGTATAGATGTGGCACCTAATGAATAGTTTTGTGATCAGGGCCCAGTGCACATTACTGAACGGAAGAGTTTGTTTTAAAGTAAAAGACTAATGCTTGGAGATATTTTCATTTATTCTAATTAGACAAAGCAATCACTCAAAGAATAAGTTGAGATTGGATGAATTAATAAATATTAGGAATATTTTATATATATATTTTTCTAAAAGGTAAGATATTTTCTTGCTTATTAGGATATTGCCCACAGCTTTCATAAACAATATTAAAATAGCACATACTTTTTCTTTAACCATTTATATCTTGACTTGAATGGAATCAACATCTGTGTATGGAAATGTTGAAATTGCACATCTATGGTTTTACATGTATAGCTTATTATCTTTAAACATTATTAAGTAAATTGTTATTTTCATACTTTTAAGGAATGTATATATGTTTATTGTATTGAAAGAGCATATTTCTTACAAACGTAGAGTTTTTAAATATGAGCATATCATTTTGTAAAAAGTACAGAAAAAGGATATGGGAAATTTCAACTGAATGATGTATTAACTTCATCCTAATTAAACAGTTTCTAAGTGATAAATTACATTTGATACTCTATAAAACTATTAACCTTGTTCTTTTTGATAGCACAGTAGATTTTTGAAGTTTTGGCTCATTTGTGCCAGTTTCTGAATTACTCTGTGACCTTATCTATGCCTCATGACCCTTTATTTTATGAAGTATGGCTAGGGAATATTTTCAGGGTACTAAGTGGAACATTTAAATCATTAGCAGACATGTTTGACTTTTCAGAACCCTGAAGGCAATCAATCACTCTTACTCTATTATTTTAACTTACTTATTTTTAGTTCACCACTGCATATACATTTATTTGAATCTTTCACTTAGTATCACTATTTCTTACCTCACTGGGCACACCTGTACCCATTATATTTGATTTAATGTGACAATTGAAAACAAATGGTATTGACAGATTCTTCTTGAATGTAATTACTCAACAGAGCCATCCTGAATCAATTAATCATAGTGTAACTAAAATTCAATATTCAGATGCTGCTGCAAAGAACTATTCACACTGTCAGTTAACAGGGGAGTCCATATTTTTGTACATATTTTTGGTAAGTTTAGAACTGCTTACATCGAAGCTACATTTTATTTTGATTATAGATGCACTAAAACAGTTATGGAAATAATAAATACATTAATATCCATAGAAATGAATACCTGTAGGTTGTTTCCAGGGTCTGGCTTTTACAAATAAAGGTGCTAGGAATATAGGTGAGCAAGTGTCCTTATGGTGTGATTGAGCATCCTTTGGGTATATGCCCAAGAGAAGTATAGTGTGGTCTTATGATAGATTGATTACCAGTTTTCTGAGAAACGGCTACACTGACTTCCAAATTGCCTGTACAAGTTTGCACCCCCACCAAAAATGGAGGAGTGTTCCCCTTGCTCCACATACTTGCCAGCATGACTTTTCACTTGTGTTGTTGATCTTAGACATTCTGATAGATGTAAGGTGGAATCTCAGAGTCATTTTGATTTGCATTTCCCTGATGGCTAAGGACGTTGAATATCTTATGTGTTTCTTGGTCATTTGAGATTATTGTGTTGAGAATTCTCTGTTTTGATCTGTACCCCATTATAAAATTGGGTTATTTAGTTTGTTGATATCTAGTTTCTTGAATTCTTTATGTATTTTGGAACTCATCCCTATGTTGCATGTGGTGTAGGTGAAAATTCATTCCCATTCTGTAGGATGCTGTTTTTTGCTACTGACTGTGTCCTTTGCCTTACAGAAACTTTTCAATTTCATGAGGTACTGTTTATTAATTGTTTGTCTTAGTGTCTGTGCTATTGGTGTTCTGTTCAGGAAGTTGTTCAGGAAGTTGTCTCCTGTGCCAGTGTGTTCCAGATTACTTTCCAATTTCTCTTCTATCAGATTTTGCTGAGGTTTTTGATCAACTTGAGCAGGGCAAGAGATATAGATCTATTTGCATTCTTCTATATGCTGACATCCAGTTAGGTCAGTATAATTTGTTGAACATGTTTTCTTTTGTAGCTGAAGTTTTCTCCAGTCCTGCCCAGCCCCATGGACCACACAGCCGCTTACAAAATAATCACTCAGAAGCTTGTATTAATTAAAACTGCTCAGGCCTACCACTGCCTAGCTCTTACATTTAAACTTAGCCCATTTCTGTTAATCTATATGTTGCCACATGTTCCATGGCTTAACCTGTGTGCCACTACATGCTGCTCCCTGGACAGGGACTGGCATCTCCTAAGAAAATTAAAAATTATGGTCAAGTCCTTACTCAAATAGTCTGTGAAACTGCATTGTCTGAGACAGTTGCCTTGAAACTGTTCTGGATGTTGGGAAATCTGGGCCATGGTGTCACCTTTCAGGGGTTTTTGTCTGGTCAAACCTGATATACCTTAATCTGGAACAAATCCATAGCCTCTTGCTTCCTGTGGAAACAAAAGCAGAGCCTCCTTTCTAAAGCAACATATCCTTAGATCCAAATTTTGAAGTCAAAATAGGCTTAATTTAGCAGCTTTTACAAACAAATGTCTTTCTACAGTTAAAAATATCAAAGACAACACAATCCAGATTCTCTGTGTAATATCCATCTTTACAGGGCTTATTTTTATACTACCTTTACTGTCTTTTTAAAGACTTTATTTTCTAAAACTATTTCTTTATATAACTGTCTATATTCATTTTCTTCTCTCTTCCAAGCTTATGTACATTTTTATACACACCATAAACTTTTTAAAGTCTTGTTCCATCTGAATCTGCTTTATTGTGAATCTCTTGCTTTAAACTGTAGAATGACTAGGACTGAAATGGCAGCTTTGGCTGCTGGCTCTGCCCAACTCAGCTTCCTAACATGGCTGAACTAAGGAACCATGCTTACCAATGATTCTGGGAAGCTGTGGGTCTATGCTTCCATTCAGCAGTGTGTAGCCCAGAAACCTTTTTTTTTTTTTTTTTTTTTTTTTTTTTTTTTTTTTTAGTAGCAAAAGCTATATCCACCACAACCATGACCATGTTACAGTGTTACAGGACTCGTAGAAACCTCTGTGTAACAGGGCGGGAATCTATCACATTGTAGCTCCAGCCTGCATGCTGTGAACCCACAATAGAGTAGCTCAAGCCTACATGTTTTGGCATCTCACTTCCCTTCCCGCATAAGACATGGAGCAGGAACCTGTTTTTGGCTCTGTTTAGAATTGCTTATTAAGTATTCTCAGGTTTCAGGTGGAAACTTGAGCCAATGGGCATCATCTGTAGTTGGAAGTTTTTCTGTGTCCCGTTTGGCCTGGGGTTGGGACAAATCTTTCCCACTCAAGTCCCCCAAGTAAACACACAGAGGCTTATATTAATTAAAACTGCTCAGCCCTCCCCTACTTCTTCCTGTCTCTCTCTTTGAATTTCCTACCTGCCTCTAAGCTGCCTTGCCATAGGCCAAAATGCTTTATTTAGTCAACCAATCAGAGCAACACATATTCACAGCATACAGAAAGACACTCCTCTATGATTTTTTTTTTCTAACAACCAGCAAACAGGGAGCCTGCCCAGCATTGACCTAGGCACTCTGCATATGTGTTATAGTTGTGAAGCTTGTTCCTCTTCTGGGACCCCTAACAGCTAACAGTGGGAGCAGGGGCTGTCTCCAACTCTTTTACTGGCTGTTGGGACCCTGTTCCTCATACTTGGAGGCCTTGCCCAGTCTTAGTACATGGGGAGATGCTTAATCTTACTACAATTTGATATGCTATGCTTTATTGATACCTATGAGACACCTACTTTTTCCTAAAGAGAAATGGAGCAGGAGTGGATTAGGGGGTGTGATCATGGGGGAGCCAGGGGAAGGACTGGAAAGAGAGGAGGGAGGGGAAACTGAGTCTGGGATGTAAAATAAATAAATACATTTATTTTTTTAAAAGAAAATAAATGAATACCTGGTTATTAATTTTTCTGTATTATTGAGATCTCCATACATATAGAGAATGGAATTTAGTCATATACATATGCTGTGTCTCCTCTCTTCATACTTTTAACCTGTTTGCCAACTACTCTCATGTCTTTTATTAAAACAATAATGCACTAAGTCGAGTCAGAGGTACCCATATGTGCATGGGTGTGAGGCAATACATGGAAACATGGGGACACTATTAGTGATTACATCTTCAAAAACACATACCGTGTTCCCCCTTCTCAATGTATTAACTACTAATAGATCTTCAGCTAGGGACAGAGCCTGGCGATAATCCTATACTGAGATATATCCAAGCTGAGATTTCTCTGCCTAGTTCTTGTGTGGGTTTTGTGCCAAGGAGACACAGCTGCTGTTAGTTCATGATAGCTCTGAAATATCCAGAAGACAGTATTTAATCATATATGACTCAGACAATGAGGGGTTGTTTGGGGAGGAAGGCTGGGGGGTGGGAGGAGGGAGGAGAGGGGGATTTGTGGTTGGTATGTAAAATGAATCGAAAATTTCTTAATAATAAAAAAGAAAAATAGAAAATAAAAAAGGTTAAAAATAAAAATTAAGAAAATACCAATAAAATTAAAATAAAAGTCCTGACATGACATGATTGACATGATGAGTCAAGGAACATGAAAAAAAAAAAAAAAAGACATCATGCTGTATTTCAGAAATTCTGCAAAAGAACAAAAGAAAGAAAACAACATAAAAAATGTTTTTTTTTCTTTTTCTATGAAACACTGTCACTATGTTGCCTGCTGGTGCTGGCTGTGGTAGATCTCACTATGTAGATGAGGTTAACCTCAATCAATATGCCTGCCTCTGCCCACCAAGTGTTGTGATTAATGAAATGTGTGTTCAACTATACCTGGCTCAACACTGGAATTTTAAAATAAGCTGAACACGCAAAGTATATCAATTTTATTAAAATGGCAAATACTCATTTACATGTCATTATTGAATTTAATCTGTTATACTTTAAATGCATTATTATACATATAGCAAAAGAATAGCCCACAAATCCTATGAAAATTATATTGAAATATAAGATTTCATAACAGAGCAAGAGAAAATGTTTCGATAATAATGAATATTAATGTAATATTAATATATAATTAATTAACATTATATAGTAATAATTATACATAATTAATTATCAATATGATAAAAATTAATTATAAACTATTCATATTACATGGGGGAAAACATAGTTTTTGTTTGTTTACTTTTTTGCTTTTACATCCCAATCAAAGTTTCCCCTTCCTCCTCCTATTCCCTCTACCTTATGCCCCTCCCCATCCACTCCTCCTCCACTGTTTCTCCCCAGGTACATGGGGGCCTTCCATTCATATCAGCCAGTCACAGTGTATCCAACCACAGGGACACAAGGACATCCTCCTCCATCAGGGCTGGAGACGGCAATCCTGCAGGAGGCATGTGTCTCCAAAGTAGGCCATACAGTCAGAGACAGCCCCTGCTCTCATCATTAATGAAGACCAAGCTAAACAACTGCAACCTATATGCAAAGGTCCTAGGTCAGTCTCTAAGGGCTCCCTGGTTGTAATAAATACGGTTTTAATGATATAAAATTACATGCTCATGGATTTGGTTTTTCCCAGTGAATTATTAAGATTGTTTTTGATTTTATTTTGAAAACTTAAATAAATCAAGTCTTCATTTTTATGAAGTACTGAGATAGAATTTTTTGGGGGAGTAGGTAGTAAAGTGTTTGCTAAAATAAATGAAAACCGGTGAATTCCACTTGCATTGTGTCAATACAGAACTCAGTGATTTCCATGATAATATTTACATGAAAATCTCTTTACTGTTTAATAAATGGAAAGCTCACAGCTTGCTGTAGAAAATGAACTTTATGGCTTTCAACTGACTATTTCTCATTTAACAAATGTGTACTATCAGCTCTAGATGAGTATAGAAATGATGGACAGGAATGCAGAGGTGGCTCAGGTTCAAAAGCACTAGTTGCTCTTGCAGAGGACTCGGGTTAAGTTGCTAGAACAAATATGTTGGCTCACAGCCCAGCAATTCCAGTTCCAGGGTATCCATTGCCCACTCTGACCTCTGTGAGCACACATGCGATACACATACACATGTTCAGGCAAGCCACCTATTTATAAATAAAATCTAACATTTTAATGACAAACATTTTATGAATTGGTCACTATAGTAATTTGATCACTGAAATTCCTGCAATGGTAATATCTCTATCTCTCTAAGAACATATATATATATATATATATATATATATATAATATATATGTAGATATATAGATAAGGAGATATATAGAAATAGGGACAAGAGAGACAGAGAGAGAAATCAAGTACAAAATTAAAGCACAGATCTTCAAGATTATGAAGATTATAAATCATGTAATTGCCTGTTAGATATTAGACCTCCTACAATTTAAAGAAAATCAATTTTATAAATACAAACTCAACTTGCTAGTACTTTTATATTGATAAGCACTTAAATTTAGACACTGAGGATTGAGCTCAGATAGAGTATGTGCAAAGTAAAAAAACAATTGAAAAATCACAGCTGATTTAATTAATATGTAACAATAAGTATGCTATTTACTTCCTCAATTGTCAATAGATAGCATATAATTAATTTTATCAAATTATCAGTAGATAAGTTACATAATATTCTAATGCCTTACACTGAGTGCATCCTCAGTTGCTACTTAAGGAATCCGAATCTTCCGCAGTTTGCAAGTATTCTCAAATAACACAAATATTAGTGAGAGGATCTATACTTTCTTCATCATTTCTTTCCATTAAAGCTTACTGTTTTTAAATTAAATAGTGCATCGTCAACATTCTGCCTATTGCTCTGTCTTCTTTGCAAAGACTCTTACTATGTAATCTTGATGGCCTAATATTTTAAAATAATGATATTACCTAAATCGTCCTAATGCTGTGATGATGAATATGTGCCAAGACATGACACATGACAATGTTGGGTGTAGTGGCACACCTAAGAAGAAATCTTTGTTACTTGGTAGAACAAGGCTATATGACCATGTGACCATATGTGTGTGCATGTGTGTGTGTGTGTGTGTGTGTTAAATTATGTCACTGTGGTATTTGTAATTTCCCAAAATGCCATAGACTATCTAACAAAAATTCCTGTGCCAGGCATGGGAAGCTTCTATTTGAGTTGTTGGTCAGGACACATTATTATACTCCCCCCACAAAATGTTATTGTCATTGTCCTTGGTTGACTTCAGGAACTTGAAGGTAAGTCTAGATTGATGACACACCATACCCTTCAGATACTGAACTCAGAGGACTTGAAATGATCTGGAAACCTCAGTACTGAGGCTTGAGTTCTCATAGTGTCTGAATTGTCTATGCACATTGTCCCATGAGAAAAGCAATCAGTAACACTATCCAGCTATAAAGCCTACGGATAACAATAATGGCCAGACTTATAAGATATCTCAAAGGGCATAATAATGACACATATTTTAGGGGTACAAACAGCAGTATAATTGATTGCAAAGCCCTCTTAATAGGAAAGAATGCACTTTTGTATTATAAACTCATCCAACTAACTGTCACTAGTGAATTTGGGTGTCTTAGAGGAGAACCTAGCACTGCCACTCTCCTAAACAAGTGTCATTCTGAAGTGCATTCTAACTCTCATCCCTCATAGCAGAAATTTATTTTTGCAGGCATTGGAGACAATCACAGAAATCCACAACTTGTCAAATAAGGAGAACAACTGACCATGGAGTCCCTGTCCCCAACTGATACATTTATAGTGCAATCCATACTACCGTGACTTAGGGAACTTTGGGGAAGAGGAGCACATATATTTTATGGGCTAGAGGACCAGGATTTCTGGTACAGGAAAATGTCTCCTATATATGACAAGGAAGCATTATCATAAATGGTCAACAATTTTGTTACCAAAAAAGGAAAAAAAAAACACATCACAAAACAATGTAGTGCCAGTAGCAGTTGACATGCCAGAATTGATGGAAAAAAAAATTTATGAGGCCCCATCACTAGAGAAAGAGATACAGAAAATTAAAGCTGATGAGAGAAGAAGGATCAGTCTTCTCCAGGAAAGACTACCTCTTTTAATTAAATAGGCTATTTAATTTAATACACACACACACACACACACACACACACACACACACACACATATATATATATATATATATATATATATATAATATATATATATTCTATAACTCCTGTCCTTCTAGACAACCCTGAACAATATAACAATCATCGTGGTCAAATTAATGTTGACTGTTCATTGCAAAAACTATTATAATCATTCTTACCTTAAAGTGAGACTACAGATCAAATAGTTTTATAAGAAGATCTCCTTCAATGTCATTGTCGAAATATTTTAAAATCAAAACTGCTGAATATCACTTCTAATTCATATTATAGAAAATTATTTAATTCCAATTCAACAAATGTGTAAACAGGACAGCATCTTTAGTGTGTTTCTCTTCAATTCATTTTTTATATTAATGCTGTGTGTAATTACTCAAGAAAAATAGTTTTAAAGTATTAATTAAATATATGTGTGTGTGTGTATCTTCATTGCTAGAATTTATACATCAGTGGTCATTTCTATCTTTAATAGTTTGAGTGCATTACAAGACTAAAATCTCCAGCATAATATGTAATATTTTCTTTGCAAATGTTGCTATTTCTTGAGAACTTTTATAGTATCTAATCCTGCTGCGGTTTTATTTAATGACTTTTATGCTGAATTTGCAAGGTGTGGGAAGCAAAACAGAACTAAAGATGTGCATAGCAATCATGTGAAATTAATTTAGGTGTTTTAGAACCATTAACCTAACTTTATCAATTATAGAAAAATGAGTTTATAGTTCACGCCTCATCAAAAAGACAGGTTTATCATAACACAGTAACAAATCAGTTAATTGGGGCTCAGGTGAAGGCAATGGAACTTTTCAATACCACATTATATGATGCTCTATTAGACCATTGAAAGAAATAATGAGTGAAGAAAAAATTTACACTAGAAAGGAAAATGAAGGTATTTATGCAAAATTAAAGTTCATGTTCAATAAACATTTTACTAGAACATTGTAGCTAATTGAAATTGCTTTACACTTAGATAGTTTGGTCACTTAGTTCTTCATGTTAGTAGTGTGAGGAGAGAATGAGAGAGAATGAAAAAGGATAAGAGAAAGACTGAAATAAAAATATCTTTCATATACATGCCTATATACACTTTCATATAAAAATAGTATTTCACATAAAAGTGTCACCAGAAGTATTTTTGTTGCAGTGTAAAATTGTCCAACTACTCTGAGTATATATTTTCAAATATTGTGTAACTTGAGACTACACATATATTGTGCTTCAGAACCAATGAAATAAAAAATGCAACACATAAATGCAAGATAATTCAAAATGTTTATGCCAGCTTTTGTACCTAATGCCTCACAACCATAAGCAACTCGGATTTTGAGAAGGGATTAAAAAAAGGAAAAGTGATCAATCCATTGCTTATTATAACCCAGAAAATGTAATGAAACAGTAATCACATCCCCACCATGATCTATTTCAAAATATTTGTTTAAGAAGATAATAAGGATAAAAAATACTGTTTATTTGATCCAGACAAAATTAATTTCTAGAGTAGGCAAAAATAAGCTATGCTGACAGAATTAAATTCCATAAAAAATTAAATACAAAGATTTACTGAAAATGAGTGTGACAGAAAGCATTGAGTGAAATATTAAATACTGTAATTGGAATGAAATTTACATTAATAAATACATCAGTCAAAATTCACCCTTACTTCCTTTGTTCCCTATTTCTTCCCTTGCCTTCTTTCCTTTCTCATTTTTCTTAATTTCTTTAAACATATGTAAGTGGGTTCTAGTTAGGTTGTATGAGGTAGGATATACTAATATATTGAAAAGAATAAGAGATATTTCTCATTTGTTAAAAAACGTTTTCAAGGCAAAAAATGTGAAATGTTATAATAAACCTTACAGTATTATAATAAAACCTGAAATATTAATGTTGATTTCCAGAAGTCATTAGAGACTTACGCTCAGTCTGTGCTTATCATATGCATGCATTTGAGTGTATAACCAGTAAAGATAAGATAATAACACACACAGTTAAGAAGCTATCCATAAATATTCTTCACTGATAGAAGCATCTCTCCTTGAGGAAGTGGTGATTCCATGATTATGGCAGGAAAAAATCTGTGTAGCCTGAGATAATTTATGGTACTGGAAGAGAAATTCTCAAGGATGCTGTGCTAAGAAAAAGACTCAGAAGCCAGCTTAGGATACAATCATTATAAGAAACCAGAATAACAAACATGAATAACTAAATATGTAATGACCATTATAATGCATGAATGTATACAATCACATTTATACTCACTAATAACTCAGGATTTAATTAGTCTTCACTGAGAAAAAAAAAATGTTCTCTGATTTCACATGTGCTGTTTACACCAACATTCCAAATTCTATCTCACTTATTGGGGATATAATGATCAGTATGACATGGCAATTCTTTTTGAAATTTTGCTGAAAGAGCACATATTAAATTTCATGATAATGAAACATCGATGAGCACAAACTAACAGATGTTTTAATGAGGGATGCAAGGATCCCCAACATCCTATGAATTCCAGATACTTTGAATAGTGAAAAGAAGAAAATTAGTTTATGTTTGTGTAGAAACCCAAATGGGTACAAATTTTTAAGAACTTTTTTTTTTGTTTTATTTATTTTTTTTAGAGTATAAATGTTTTATTTTTTTGAATTTATTTTATTTTATTTTACAATATAATTCAACTTTACATATCAGCCATAGATTCCCCGTTCTCCCCCCTCCCGCCCCACCCCCTGATCCCCGACCCAACCCCCATTTCCATCTCCTCCAGGGCAAAGACTCCCCCGAGGATTGAGATCAACCTGGTGGACTCAGCCCAGGCAGGTCTAGTCTCCTCCTCCCAGGCTGAGCCAAGCGTCTCTACCAAGCCCCGGGTTTCAAACAGCCAATTCATGCACTGAGCACAGGACCCGGTCCAACTGCCTGGATGCCTCCTAAACAGCTCAAGCCAATCAACTGTCTCACCCATTCAGAGGGCCTGATCCAGTTGGGGGCCCTTCAGTCATTGGTTCACAGTTCATGTGTTTCCATTCGTTTGGCCACTTGTCCCTGTATTCCATCCATCCCTGGGCCCAACAACTCTTGCTCACATAAACCCTCCTCCTTCTCGCCAATTGGACTCCCGGAGCTCCACCCGGGGCCTGAACGTGGATATATGCATCTAGTTCCCTCAGTCACTGGATGGGGTTTCTAGCATGAAAATTAGGGTGTTTGGCCATCCTATCACCAGGGTAGGTCAGATCCGGCTATTTCAAGACTATTGCCAGCAGTCTATTGTGGGGGCATCTTTGTGGATTTTTGTGGGCCTCTCCAGCACTTTGCTTCTTCCTATTCTCATGTGGTCTTCATTTATCATGAACATTCCTTGTGTTCCCTCTCTGTTCTTGATCCAGTTGGGATCTCCCGCTCCCCCAAGTTCTCTTTCCCTCGCCCCTTGCCCCTCATTACCCCCACTCACGTCCAGACTGTTCCTGTAGATCTCCTCCATTTCTCCGTCATTGGGCGATCCCCGTGTCTCTCCTGGGGTCCTGCTATCCAGGTAGCCTCCCTGGGGTTGTGAGTAGCCATTCAGTCATCCTTGTTCCACAACTAGTATTCTCCTATGAGTGGGTACATACCATGTTTGTCTTTCTGAGTCTGGGTTACCTCACTCAGGAGGATTTTTTCTAGATCCCTCCATTTGCCTGCAAACCTCATGATGTCATTGTTTTTCTCTGTTAAGTAATATTCCAAGTTTTAAAGTTAGATTTCAACAACAGCAAAAACTACAGACAACCTACAATGTCATGGAAACTGAATAATGCTCAACTGAATCACCAATGGGTTAGGGAAGAAATAAAGAAAGAAATTAAAGACTTCCTAGAGATCAACGAAAATGAAGACACCACATACCCAAACCTATGGGACACTATGAAAGCAGTGCTAAGAGGGAAATTCATAGCACTAAATGCTCGCATAAAGAAGTTGGAGAAATCTCACACTAGAGATTTAACTGCACACCTGAAAGCTCTAGAACAAGAAGAAGCAAAGTCTCCCAGGAAGAATAGATGCCAGGAAATCATCAAAGTGAGAGCTGAAATCAATAAAATAGAAACAAAGAGAACAATACAAAAAATCAATTAAGAACTTTTTATAGAGCAATCCAAAATATTCACTCTTTCTCCATAGGTTGACTATTTGGGGAGGGGGCAAATTTTACATCTATGGATCTATGGGAAAGATGGGACAGGAAGATTGTAAGAGCCAGAGGTGGTAGATGAATCTAAGGAAACAGCATTTCCAAGACAAAACAAGACTGATGAACACAGGAACCACAATGACTGTGACTGCATGAGCAAGTCCTGCTCAGTTTCAAACCAGATAAAATCCTGATGCTATAATAGGGAAGTGAACACAAAGGAATTCTCCCAACCAAGAAGCTTTTGTCAAATGATACTTCCTGGGAAACTAAATTCAGTTTTCGAATACAGTGTCACTGGGTATATTAATCACACTCCAGGACAGGCCCCATGTCCAGGATTAGTAAGCAAACAAAATGGAACCCAGGATTTCTTGTTTCATTTTTGGTACTTTTGACATATTGGATTATTTTTTTTTTAATTTGTTGTTTCTTTAGATTTTCCTTTTTGGTTTTTGTTTAATATTTTTTATTGTGCAGAATATTTGGAAATTTTGTTTTATTTTGTTTTGACAGAGAGAGATGGAGAACATATAGTGGGGTGGATATCACTAGAGGATTTGAGAAGGAGAAAAGATACGATAAAAATATATGGTATGAAAACTTTTAAATAAAAATAGTATGTAGGGCTGGAGAGATGGCTTAGTGGTTAAGAGCACTGGCTGCTCTCCCAGAGGATGTGGGTTCAATTACTAGCTCCTATGTGGCAAATCAAATATCTGTAACTCCAATATTAGGGGATCCGGCACTCACACACCTACATACATTCAGGCAAAACACCAATGCATATAAAAATAAATCTTTAAAAATAGTATCTAAAAGAGTCATGAAATTACTAATTCAAAATGAGTGATTATTTTATACAAATAAATGATAACCAATAAAAATGAAAAAATCATGAAATTTACTTTATTTTTACAACAATGTTACTTTATTTGATTTGGAAAGCAAGCACTAAAACATACTGTAAGGAAAGTGATAGGAAATATTACAAATGAAGGAGATTTGGAAGCATGTGAACAGTATGCTCAAAACCTGTGAGAGATAGTTACTTTACATTTTCCCTAGCTTTTTTATGATAACATGCTATCTTCATATAGTAACATCCTCATATCACTTTAATCAAAATTCTGTGGAATTTCCTGTACTTTGTTTTGATGTTAATGGAAAATTATAAAAAATATTGTCTAGTAAAATATGATTTGTTTTAAACTTTGAAAAAATTCTGAGTCTTTTATTCTGATTGTTTTGTATCCAAACCAATGACTGTTTCCAAAATTAATTTTCCAATCATCTGGATTTTGCTTTTAATTTTAATTCCATACAATCCTACCATATCTCCAGTGATTTTATCTTCCTAATGTGTTAATGACATTATTTCTTTTTTGTTTGTTTTTTTTTTTCCTTCTTTTTTTTCTAGACAATGTTTCTTGGTGTAGTTTTGATGCCTGTCCTGGATCTCACTCTGTAGACCATGCTGGCCTCAAAATCACAGAGATCCACCTGGTTCTGCCTCCTGAGTGCTGGGATTAAAAGCATGCACCACCACCACCACTTGGTGCTGATGACATTATTTCTAATTACAAAAGTTTATTTTAATTTGCCCAACTCTTTTTAAAAGTTTTTCCAATAACATTTTACCTTTAGGCACACACACACACACACACACACACACACAAATTTACTTTAGATTTAATTTTTTTTCAACATTAAATACTGTGACTACTTTTATGGCCTCATTCACTCTTCTGAACTACTTTAGAACTACTTTCTACTATCAAAATATGTAAGTATTAATATAAACCAAGATCAATGATATTTAATTGTATTTATTGTGATATTATGATAGTCTAAAGCAATATCCACCCCATTTGGCAAGTTGAATGTTCAAGTTCAGTAGAAGGTTTTTTCTCATAAATTTAGGCCATTTCTACTCATCACCTCCATATATAAACCCCATGAGTATACACACACACACACACACACACACACACACACACACACACACTTTTGCATCATGACAGACAATTTTTGTGGGAATTGACATAGTTCACACTACAATGGATCATGATCCCAGTCAAACTTCCAGGCCATTTGATTACCAATATTGTCAAAATACAAGAAAACTGAACTCCTCTCACTTGTTAAAAACTGTAAACACATAGGGAGTTCCTCTGTAGGTAGCAATGGAAAAGGTTCATTCAAGTGAAGGCTGAAGATCTTCTAGAACTCAATTCGGTTTTCACATTTCAGTTGTCTCAGATTAATTAACCACTTTTGCATACTGTTCACATGAATCCATTTTCTTTCTCACCTTTTACTTTGAAAGAATTCAAGCACATGAAGTTTTTTGCCATATATGTGTTTGGAGTAAATTTCTTATGGTTTTAGGGGCATGCAGTTGCAGTGTGTGATTACAATACATATACTTAATTTTCCTCAATTTGCTCCTTTTCATATTAACAATATTCCTTTATCAATAGCTAATTAGTTGCTTTGAACTGATGCTACTTCATGATATTCATTAACTATATTTTAATTATACAGTATTACAAGGATCAGTGACAGCATGAAAATGTCTCTATACATGCAGTGTTTTGGTGGAGTTTCTAGTGGTATAATTCCTTATGTTTGCCTGTATTTAATTAGACCCCATGTAGCCTGCTTACTTTGACTCTACTAGTAGGTTATCAGGGGCTCTACAGCTCCATAACATGAAAAGTCACCAACTTATTACGATAGGCTTATTTTTATTTCTTTTGACCTGATAACAGAATGAATTACTAGATAACCTTCACATCTCATCTTTCCCAGTTTATGAGTTCATTCTTCTGAAAATTTTTTTGTTCTTAGCTTCAATTATCTCTTTGTTTTTTTTTTTTTCATTTTTGTTTGTTTTATTGTTTGGATTATGAGACAGAGTTTCAATCTGTATTCTAGGCTTTTGGGAAAGACATATCATAGCCCAGGCTGGTCTCAAACTCACTATCAATTTTCCTGCCTCAGATGCCTAAGTTTTGGACTACTAGGTATGTGACACTATATTCAGCTCATTTTCTTTCTTATTTTGCTTTATTTGAATCATTGATTTACAACAATTAATTTACTTATCATAATCTATATGGTATAAATTAACCCTTATAAACTCACTTTTTCTTTCACCTTTTTCAAGGCACGTTAATAGAATACCCTTCATTCTGTTTTGTTTGTCTCAGAGTTAGTGTTTAAGCATCTTGTTTAAGAAGATCATTTCCTAAATATCATCATTTCCTAGTAGCAATGGTAGTACTTAACATTTTTGTTTATTGACTTTACAGTTTTACTTTTCATTAAGTTTTCAAACCATCTGGAGTACACCTTTTTATGTGATTCTAGGTAGAGAACCAAGTTTATTTCTCTCCAAATAATAAACCAATTTTCCCAACAATATCTAATAAACAATCTGTTCCTTCCAGGTGGACTTGTGATTCCATCCTTATCATGCATTATATATTTCGTATATTCATGAGTTAACTCTGACACACGTTTAGAACTGGAATTATCAAAGTTTGTTTGATCAATGAGGAAAACGTAAAACAACAACAACGAAACACTTGCTAACGACTTGGCAGACCACAGATGGTTCCACTAATGTCATCTGACTTAGGACCTTGTCCTATAATCCTGTTGCTTTCATTTTTTAAAGGCATTAACCAATAAGGGAGCCGGAGTCTTTAAAGAGAGTTCTTTGAAAATAGTCTCTCTGCATCTTCCAATGAAATTCTATTAGAGTTCCCATTGTTCCACATGTACTGATGCAAAAGTAAATTCCTTCTTCCCATATATTTCTTAACTATTTGCATATGGTTCCATTATTCCTACCAGGATTCCTGTTAACTACTTGCGACTTGTGTCTCATGAAAAATGAACTTCCTGTTGGCTGGACAGGTCCAAATTCCAACAACAGCCTCTATATACCTCAATTTCTCTTTAAATCTCCCAAATATTTTCTCATTTTCTCTTCTACTCTGCACAAGGGGCTTCCTTTCTTAAAATACAGGAAAATAAAAGTTATTGACCCTACTCATTGCTAGACTTAGATTTTTCAAAACACATACCTGCTGAGATAATTCTGCATAATTAAAGAGGAAATAAATACAAAAAGGCGTGGCCATTTCCATCCCTCAGGTTCCCATCCCACATCCCTCTCTTCTATATCCCCCTCCCAGTTTACCTAGGAGATCTTAACTGTTTCCCCTTCCTTGGGTGATCCATGCTTGTGCCTCATAGGGTCCTCCTTTTTTACCTAGATTCTCTGGGGTTGTGAATTGTAGCCTGGTTATCCATTGCTTTGTATCTTACATTTACTTATGAGTGAGTACATACCATGTTTGCCTTTCTAAGTCTGGGGTACTTCACTCAGGATGATTTTTGGACTTATCCCAGGTGCATTAACTTTTTGTACCCCATTCCCTAGGGTGGAATACCTTGCTTAGCCTTTATGCGAGGTGAGGGGATTGGCCCTGTCTCAACTTGGTATGCCAGACTTTGTTGACTCACCAAGGGAGACCTTACCCCCTATGAGGAATGGATGAGGGTGAAAGTCATGGAGGGAGCAGGAGCAGAGAAGGAAGAAAGAATCAGGTTGGTATGTAAAATGAAAAAAAGAAATTAAAAAAAAGACACATATTATTTTTAGACACTAAGATGAATCTATGTACCCCACCAAAATACGAGGTTACAAAGACTTTCAGTTCATCATGTGGTTCAATAGGTCCATATAATTTTCAAAATGTTTCTATATGCACTAAATTATGGGAGATTCATGTAGTAGAATATCCACTTAAGTTGTTTTAATGTTTATACATTAAGATCAGCATCCCTCAGTGTAACGCCAGTTGACTTGGTTCTCTCGATTTTCTCACTGAGTAAGTTTTATTTATTATCTATGATTCTCAATTCTCCGTATATATGGATGTACCGCTTAAGAAATTTTTCATGTTCACTAACAAAGGTGCCTAGCTCTCCCTTATCACATATTATTTTCCTGAGCTAGCTACCAATTATTATGCCTGGAGGATAGAAAAAACTAATTTCATTATTAGCTTAGGTACAACACAACTAGAAAGGTGAATCTACTACAGAAAATCACCTCATATAAATTCTCTCCAAATTAAATGCACTTTTAGATTATTCATGCCACGGCTTCTCCTCCAATGGAATGGATAAGTGAAAGCAGATGAAACTGCTAAATTGAGTTCTTCTGAAGAGCAAACTGGAAACTTTCCAGGAAGTTAACACTTTTCTTGATTGAAGATGAAATCATTTATTTTAAGGAATAGTCTCTTCACAGTATCACCCCAGAGCATTTGAACTGGGGATTTCAGAATCAGTTTGAAGTTCTGCATCTCACTAACTCCTACACTGAAGGCAGGGTGAAATATCTTGAAGTTATGAAACAATAAACTCCACATACTTAAAAAAATAATAAAAAAGGTAGGCTGTAAATCAATCAATGACAATTCAAATTTTCCTGCTTGTATCATTTTAAACATTAGAATGAGTGATGTTTTCTAATACATGCTTTTTGAGGGGGAGTGATTTCCTTGTTTTTAAAAGATGTTGGTCCTCAGATGATATGATTATTTAATTATTTTGTTTAAATTAAAAGAATAATGTTTAAATATATCAATTGGCTAAAATAGAAGAAAGTGTTTATATAGAAAATGGATGAATTATTTTAAGAATGTAATAGACAAATTTATTATATTGCTGTATTGGTTACTTCAGCATTTCATATTATACCCCATTGAACCATACATTCTTCCTCCTATACTTTAAACATCTTAGTCTTCAAAAACCTTCAAACAAATAGTGGCATAAATCTTGTAGGATTTAAAAATATTTTATGATGGTATCTTAGGCCTGTGCTATGAGATGGAATCATACCTGACACTGCTAAGTGTTCCAAGATCCTGAAACTAGACAGGTCAATGGACTCAAAGAAAACCAATTATAATTATTCTTTTAAATGAACACTGCAATAAAATTTGTCTGAATGACATATAGCTGTATCCACCCATCAATATGTCACTCAGCCTTCATCCGAGCCACATTTTTATATCAGTAGATGGGAATTAACACAGAGACCCATCACTGGGCAATGTGCAAATGATGAGAGAATTTGGACCATTCAACACTAAATGGGATGTCTTTATGTAACCGCCCCCCGCCACTTTAAGGCTTGGAGATCTATAATGAAGAGGAGGCAGAATGATTGTAACAGCTAGGGGTAATGGAAAACACTGAGGAATCCGCATCTGCCAGACAGTACACGACTGATGCACTTATGAATTCACAGAGACTGTGCCAGCACACACAAGTCCTGAACACTTCAAGCAAAATCCCATTCCAGCACTGAGGCAGGGAAGTGGACACAGGGTCCCAAAACTAACCATAAAGCTCCGTGCAATTAATACCTTCTGTTGAAGAGATCATCCATTTTCCCTTAAGGATTGTTTCTGGAATTATCACCCACAACACACGCTCCAAGGAAGAGACATTCCCAGGAGTATCTGGCCAACATTAAATGAACTCTGTGGTTTTTGTACAATTTTTCTTTCATTTTAGCATCTTTAGATTTACTGCTTTTTTTAAATTTGTTTGAGTTTTGTTTTGTGTTTTTGTATGATTTGTTTTGAAAGAGAGAAATATAGTATAATTTTTGGAGGGTAGGTAGGTTGGGAGGATGTGAGGGGAGGTAGAGAGGAGAGAAATGATACAATTATGTTGCATGAAAAAATGAAATTTCACCATAAAAGGAAAACATGAGGAAAAGAACACTAAAGCATCTAAGTAGATGGTAGGTATTACCTTTTACTTGGCATAAGTGTCAAATGCAGTTTTTAAGTAAATCACTTGTTAAATTCATTTTATGAAACATATATGCTCCCTTGAACTATAGAGAGCAATTTTATGACTGTCCTTTAATAAATTCAGTACTATTCTTTGTGTCTGAAGGCATCCCCTTCCATGGTTGTTCTTTACCCTCTGGCTGGTAGCTGACTTATGTTACCATTTGTTCTTTGGCATTTGCTTTACATTTAATATCTAATTCAGCATTACAATGATCCAAAGCTATATTTAGTAATTTTATTATAAAACTTCATATTAATTAGTTTTGATTTCTCATGGTCAGGCCTTAATTGATACTGGAATAAATCTGAATTATATAATATATTTCCATTTTACTGTTCTCAAATAGAGTGTGTTGTTAAAGTTAATATGTACTAAGACTTTTTCTCATAAAAATATAATCCTACAGAAAATGGTGGAATTAAAAATGGAGAAGATCAGATTTGGTGACTTGTAGCTTTAATATCAACACATATTTGAGGTCAGCCTTATCTACATTGTGAATTACAGGCCAGCAAGGGATGCATAGTGAGACTGTCTCTAAAAAATTGAGAAGAATGAGGACAGATGCCTATATCTTCAAGTAATACATAAATGTATAATGAAAACACACAAAACTCATGATTGAAAGCTAGTGACTTCTTTCAAGAGATGATCTCTCCATACTCATACATCAGAATAATTAAAGTCAGTATGAAGTGCCCTAAGAAGATGCTGAAAACAAAATACATATGAGTTTCATCTTTCCACCCTTGTTTTAAGCATTGTAAAAATTGTGAGAATCTTTTTCTAAACCCACTTTAATAGAAGTTTGTATTCTTGAAAAGCTAAGATTTAATTATCAGTTTTTCCCATTTTATTCTAATTGAGTACCTTATCTTTAGTCATTGTTCATCATGTAAAAGACTATAGCTAACAAGTTAATGGCCATTAATAGCTACACATTTTTGGATAGTGTCCAACAGCTTTGTATACATAATTATAACAGATGGCAATGTAAACAAAATGATAAACTCCCTGATAAATTCCTACCTGCTAAAGACAATCCTTTCTTAATTTACCATATATTAAGATAATGAATTTTGAGACTTCAATTGGGAACTGTTGTAAAAAAAACTTTGATCACTTAAAAATTACATGGAGAACAATAAATGTGTTATGCTGTTTGCTTTGGCTACTTCCAACGATTACCACTGAATTACAAGGGAAACACAATATATATGGATAAGGATATATGGTTGCCAGAGTGTTAGATTGTTGCAAAAATAATTCTAGGAGTGAATTGTAACAACCAGAATATTCAGGCCAATATATAATTTTATTTTTTTCGGCGGATTTGTTGATTTATAACTATGTTAAAACTAAAATCTCATCCTAATATTTGAAAACTAAAATTCAAAGTATTTCTTCTAAAATGTAGATTGCAATTTGATGTTAAATTTCAAATTCTTTTGTCACTATATAAATAAAAACGACATTGAATTCTATCTCACCTTAGTAAGACCAGCTATCATCAAAAGAATGGCTAAGGACAAAAGCTGTCTAGGATATGAGGAGAAGATGAGCCCAGTTCCAAAGCTAGCTGTAAGTAAATCTGTGCAGCCACTCTATAAGTTAATATGGAGATATTTTCTTGTACTAAGAATAAAACTACCATATCACCAAGCTTTACCACTCCTGAGGCTAAGTTCACAAGAATAGGTATAAGCATCTTACAAATGTACCTGTGACATCCATATTTATTATTTGTGTTCTTTTCATACTTCCTTTTGTTTTTCTTTATTGTTGTCTTAATGTCTAGATTCAACTGTTTTGCCCTCAAGCCTAGCTATTCTGTTTTCCACTTGATTCATTTTCTTAGTGAAGCTTTACACTTAGCATTTATTTTTGTATTGGTGTTTTTATTTCCAATATTTAAATTTGACTTTCAGTGGTGCTTTCAGAGGTGGCACAACAAAGTGGTAGTTGTATCAAAATGAGGAACAATTTTAGATTCACGGAATACATACGGAACTGAGCAGATATAATCCCTCAGGCAAACAGGCTATCTGAACTAGCCACAGTTGGCAAGTTTGGGTTCACAAGAGACTTTGCCTGAAGAAAATGGACAGTGATTGAGAAAAATACCAAACTCAACGTTAGGATTCTACATGAATGAATGCACACATATTTGTATATACACCCAGGCAAACATAAATACACACAAGCAAGCACACTACACATACACATATAAACTATACATCACACACACACACCACACACACACACACACACACACACACACACACTCTCTGACACACACACACACACACACACACACACTCAATACTATGATAGATAGCTCCTTGGTAAGGTTACTACGAGTATTTCAGGAAGTAATCTAATTGAAATTGTTTGTGGTGAGTTATTGTCTAAATGCTCCTCAAGATAGATACTTTCAAATAGTCTTATTAAATATTTTACCTTGTCACATATTATTGAAGGACAACTTTAAAATAGAATTAAATAACTAATAGTGCTATAAGCATTGGTACTAGATTTGTATTTTCATTTTACATAATATGTTTCAATTTATTTTTTTACTCTTCAGGCCTTATTAGGTAAATTAATAATTGTCTATTATTTAGGATGGCTCTTAGGATTACGTTTGTGGAAAACTTACTGTTAACTTGTAACATGCATTTATACCTTGGCAAACTTTCTGGGACTTAATAGCCTGCATTTTCTATGTGAATCTTACTAAAATTAATACTGGCTTTGGGTAATGTGCTATTTCTTTTCTTATACGAAGAACCAGGTACTTTTCAGTAAAAAGTCGTCTAGTTTTGTGTGTATACACACTGACAAGTTCATATATTGTGTTTGGTTTTGCTTTGTTTGTTTTTGGTTTTTAGGAAAGTTGCCTTTCTGATATATTTCTTGTGTGTTTCATCACTGTGGACTTGCTGGATCATGTCCTCTCATTATTTTACATTTTATAATGTATTATATCTGTTATCTATCATTTATAGTATAAGAAAACTGATGTTGTAATATAATGAATCCCAGTTTTTTAATGCTATAGCTACTATGAAGATAATAATCTTTATCTTTATATTCTCATAAAATTTGTATGATGTTATTAATCAAAAACAATAAGACTAACACCACAGCAAATGGATCATTTGCTTTTGTACTTGGCATCAATGATAAGATATAATATTACTGTAACAAGAAATAGCATTTCAAGGCAGGAGGAGCGATGTTGAGGAAGAACAGGCAGAGTTGCTCTATATTGCTTCATTGCAAAGTAGTAGACTCTCCATGAATAGATGACACAGAGGAACTTTTTATAATGACTCAGACAGAAAACACAGAAAGCTGTAACATCTGAAAAGATCGACCATTTTAATAACTTTCCAAAAACCCTTCATCTTCACTCAAGCCATTAGATAGTTGAATATTCATTGTTAATTAAATCAGCAGAAGCAAAATCATCAAAGCCATGATGTACAGTTGCATGTTTTCTTACTATTTTAAAAGTTTTATTCTTTTTAGGGATACTGTCTATAGAAATTATCAGGAAGGCATTCATTTTTCAATTCCTTATTGCAAGCAACTATTGAGACCTATTGCAATTATTAATTTCCAATAGAGATTAATCAGAGATATAGCTTTTTATATGTTCCTATTCTCATTTGTTATGGTGTTTACATGAACAGAACTCTTGTCACCTTGTAAAGCCTGATAAGCTATATGAAACATCCTAGCATATATCATATTTACAAGAACTAAGGTATAAGACATTAGTTTGGGTTTATCAGAAAAATTCCTATCACTTCACAGAAATAAATTCCACAATAACATTTGCTGAGTAAGTAAAATGATGTGTGTCTCCTACTGCCATACTGGCCACATTTAATTTGGGGTATAGTGGTCCTTGAGATTTCTGAGGCATCCTTTTACATAGATTTAACATAACATAAACTCCTTATCATCAACAATGCTACCCAATGTTTTTCAGTTTTAACAAGTCACTCATCAGGAACTACATTTCATTGGTATATTGTGATTTATATAATTTCCTACAAAGTCCCATAACAGGATACATAAAATAACCTGTTTTGTTAATGAGAATGCTTGCTAATAACTTCAGTTCCTGTGTATCATCTTTATAATTGTGTATAATTAATATTGCAGTTATCTACTAAGATGTGAATGTGTCATTATTTCGAGCATTATGTTTAGATATATCTAATTTTTAATATTACTTGAACTATCATTCACACATTAAAATTTACACTGTTTTATTACTTGTCCTCATTCAGGAGTCAGTATTTTCCCTTAGAGTTAAGGAAATAAAACCTGAATTATAAAATATATCCAATAAACATTATCATAGGGATTATCAGCGTTTTTATCCATTTACTGAAACTATTGATTCTCAAGTGTCTGTGAAATGATCTTTTCTGCAAATATTCCAGAGAGAACTATTGCAATTTCTGCTGAAGATGTGTTAGCAACTGTTCTCTTTTCTTTCACAGATGTTGTAATTTCAAAATATAAGGGGAAAACAATAGAAAACTGGTTTGGTCCCAACTATCCATGATCTGAACCTAACCTGGTACAACAGTGTACATGGCATTTATGATACAAGATTTTAGGGGAAACAGCCTAAGACATTTCTTTCTGAGTCTGCTCCTTATATCCAACAGGGCTAATATCAATGTATTCATAGCTTGAACTTTGCCTAGAGAAACAGTCTTGTTCCACTCAAGTTGTAGGTAGAATTCACTCTCCTGTGATATTTCATCAAGCATTCCCCTTTTCTAGTAGCACTGAAGATGACTTCATCTCACACAAATTCCCTTGGCGCGCATCCTCTACATAGAACCTCTCAGAATCCTCATATACTTCCTCAACATCTTATAATGCAGTCCACTTTAAGATATCCAAGGAATGTTTCAGGCTTATATGATATAACGTGTGTATTGGCTTGTTTTATGTCAACTTGACAGGGAATAATTATCTGAAAGGAGTGATTGCCAGTTGAGAAAAGACCTCCATAATTACTGCTGTGAGGCTTTTTTTTTTAAATTAGTGATTCATGGTTTTGAGGGAGGGAGAGGAAGAATTCTGGAAGGATTTTGGAACTTTGGGCTAGAAAATCCATTGAGTACTGAGAGCTGAGTGAGTTCTTCCTTAGGAGCTTGGAAGATAAGATTGTTCAGAGAAATGCAGATGATGGATTGTCTGTGAAGTTTCAGACAGAAACAAAAACTCTACTGGGCCTTTTGTGTGAAGACTCCATGGTGTCTATTCTGCTGAAACTGAAGATTCTGTTGTTACTAATAAGAAACCAGAAATACTGAAGTAAATCCTTTGCTTTGCTGCAACAATGGATGCTGGTCAGCTGGGGCTGAAGAATCAGCTGTGATTAAGAAGAGACCAGAATCACTGAGGTGAGGTCTTCTAGAAAGTATTTCATCATGATCAGCACACTGAGGCTGTGTTCCAGAAGCAGCCAAGAATGTACCTCATGCTGCCAATCGAACTTAGTAATGTAAAAAATGAGCCAGGTGGTATTAGTTATGAAGGCATGAAGGGGTCATAGAGAGCAGCTGGGTCCTGGCACTGTGTGTCATAGCTGGAGTCTGAGGAAGAGAGCCCAGGAAATGCTACTGGTGGAAGTACAGTCTAGTTGTAGCAAGGGACCACAGCATTTTTGGGAGATGCTAGTGCCATCAGATGTTCACCAATGACAGCAGCATTGGTGGAGTGGACCCAGATGGAGCTAGAAGACAAGCTGTGTATGCTGTAGAGAGCACAGCCAGAGACCAGACCCAAGCCCTTCAGAGGAATTCAGAAGATTGTTGAGTATATCCCAAATAATAGGACATTATGTCATTCACACTTCTGGAGTATGAATTTACTTTGTTCAGTTTGTGACCGTGCTTTGGTTCTTCCCTATTAAAGTGAGAAAGTATTTAATGTACTTTTGATTTAACAGGAACCCACAGTTGAGCAACTTTGAAGTTTAAAAAGGCTGGATTTTAAAAGAGACAGGCTATTTTAAAGAAACAGAGTTTTTTAATTGTTTTAATTTTTAAGGACTGTGGGACTTTAAAAATTTGGAATGTCTATAGTCTAATGTTTATATAAATGTGTGATCTTTGGGATGAACAAGAAAGGAAAGGTTATAGGTTAACAAGGGTGTGTTTTGTGTATCAAGTCTACAAAGGGTCAATTGTGTTGTCTAGTTGCATGTCAGCTAGACACAAACTAGAGTATATGAAAGGAGGGAATTTCAATTGAGAAAACAGCTGCATAACACCCATCTGGAAGTTGTTTTCTTAAGTGGTGCTGTCTCTGGGCTGTTCCTGGGTATTCCTGGGCTTTATAAAAAAGCATGCTGAGCCGGGCAGTGGTAGCGTACGCCTTTAATCCCAGCACTAGGGAGGCAGAGCCAGGCGGATCTCTGTGAGTTCGAGGCCAGTCTGGGCTACCAAGTGAGTTCCAGGACAGGCTCCAAATTACACAGGGAAACCCTGTCAAAAAAAAAAAAGCATGCTGAGTAAGCCATGAGAAACAAGCCAGTAAGCTTCATTCCTTCGTGGCATCCAGGTCCCTACTGTTTTTTGTTTTTTCCTGTCCTGACTTCCTCTGATGATGAACAGTAATATGAAAGTATAAGCCAAATAAACCTCTCCTCTCCAAATTGCTTTCTCCATGGTGTGTCATCAAAACAACAGCAACCTTTACTAAGACAACCTCCTTTTTTGATTGGTCCCAAATCTGTTCACTTGGATCTTATTTATATTAGTAAAATCACTTTACTTCTATACGTATTCAAAGGGAGGGGAACCAAAAGGAGACAACACACACACACACACACACACACACACACACACACACACAAAACCAGAAATTTCTGGAGATTTCCAAAACTTCTGCTTGCAGCATCTTTCTGATCACAGAATATAAGTAACCGAAGTGACTCAAGAGAAAACTGTTTCAATTTTTCCATCGGCTCTGATCCTGGATCTTAAGTGGAGGGTTTGTTTTGATGATGTATCAACTGGGCTTGAGAAATTCATGGTATGTTGTCCTCTGCACTTCAACCAGTTATGATTATCCATAATGATCTCCATGTGCTTATAAAGATAAACTTACATAATAAAGAATGAGAGCTATACTTAGCTGTGGATATGAGGAAAAATATTTAAAATGCAATTGGGAATTATGCTAGTTTATGAAAATGGCAGTCAAGGGTTTTCCTCAAAGGTCCATTGTCTCACTTGTACTAGTAGTAGGCAAAGTTTATAGCATCAGCCATGATTTCCATCACATTAAGTCATAAGTCCACTTACACAGCTGTTGGTTTCCTCCAAGATAAAGCTGCCGTTGTTGCACCTTTAAAAATATTTTGACATTTTGGTCATTATTGTGATTTGTTGACAATACATTTCTGTAAGGCTCTTTATGAGTTTTCTCCCTCGGCAGCTTGCATCAGACCTTCAGGTACCATGAGAGCTAGTACTCAGGAAGGAGGGTCCAAGGTCAGATACATCTGTATTTCTCCAAGTCGTCATTCTAGCGTCTGTGGTGTCTTCAGGAATAGGTTCTTATCATCATTTTTCTGGGAGGTAACCAGGGTCATGAAATCAAGTGTAACTTGCAATTAAAAAACTTAAATGCATGAACTCATCCTGTTATCACCTTTATTCCCCAAATGTTGATTTTTCAGTCAACTTTTAGAAGAGCTTTAATTCTAGACTATCATATGGCTATATATGTGAACAAAAGATAATATGCATCTGCAATGATATAAAATATATGAAATCTGCCTAAAATTTTGATGATATGCAAACATAAAACATTTTATATGTATGTATGTGATGTATGTATGTGTGTGTGTGTTTACAAAAATAAAGTAAAATTTGAAAAAATAAGGTATACTCCTATGATTGGATATGTCAAAGCCACAGAAGTCTTGGTATATCTATTAATTTATTCTAAGTTTGTATATGGAATTAAATAGCCATATACAATTTTTTATTCATGGCTAAGTGTATGCAGCTTGATTAAAAAAATTGGATTCAAGCATAGAACTTAACAGAGGGAACAAAATTCTAAGGAAGTGGTTGGAAACCTAAAATCTCATTGTTTTTCTAATGGTGTGAGTACTATCAAATATTACAGTTTTAAATAATTGAAAATACGAACAATATATCTAAGTACGTGAAAATTTTAAAAAAAATTTCAAAAGTCTGTGAACTGTTTTTTTTTCTTCTTCAAAATAAATGGTTGCTACAAAACCTATAAAAGTATTTCTTTATTTTGGTAAATATTCTCTTAACAGTAGTTAAGAAGAAGTCTTAAGGAAGCCCTCATTCACTCTGTGCAATTTTATATGAGGAGATCTGGACAAAGAGACACATGTTCATGTGGAAAAGAGCATGTGAGGACACAGGAAAAATCAGTCATCTGAAGCCAAAGAAACAGGTGTCAGAGCAAATCAATATTCCCGACAATTTTATGGTGGATTTCTAGGCTTCTGAACTGTGAGAAAATAGAGTTCTATTGTTTCAAACACCTGCTATATTGTATTTTGCTATTGCAGTCATTGAAAACTTATGCAAACATCCAGAAATAGAACAAAGCAGATTGCCACAATGATGTGTTATTGTCTTTAGCTGCTTTCACTCTGAACCTAAGCTGTAGTTGTGATGGGAATCATTTGGCATAGATGCCTGAAATATTTAACTTTCTGGCTTTTTACAGGAAGTTCTTGGCAAATTCTAGGGGAGGCTCTGGGAAATATGTACATAATAAAGGCTATTTTATAAGTGTAATTTCGAAAAGACATTTAAAATGTTTAAATATTAGCTATAAAATATGTATCTGTACTCTTTTCCTATAGTATTGAAGATTGGTGTCTAAATAAAGTTTCTGAGTAATAATCAAATGATTGTAATATCTTTATGTAATTAAAATGTCCATTACTGATAATAGTACAAAGCTAAATTCTATCTTGATAAGTAAGCTATAAACCATAGATTTTTAAGGTAAAGTTCCAAAAGATAGCTTTGATGTTGACATATCTATAATCATTAAGCCAGGCACCATACAGACTTTTTTTGTCACAGAAAGACTGTTGAATACAAGATGAATATTGTTATAGAAAGCTAAGAAAAAATAAGTTGCATAAACTAATCCAAATTATGTTAATTACTATAGAGTTACTAACAGAAGCAGACCCCAAGTGGCTCTTATTTCCTGGGCATTGGGAGTGTGAAGAATAATGTGTGAAAATGTCAATCCAACTTTTATGTTGAAATTGTGGGGGGAGGATATATCTCACTTTGCCAGTATAGGTGTAAGGCATTGAAAATGCTGGGTCTTCAAAGAATAGAAATCTTTATGTCCCAAAGGGAGGAGGTGCATTATAAAAGGGAGCATTCTTGCCAAAAAGTGTTGGATTTGATTTCTGTAGTTTTATTCAGAACAAAAACAAGTTGTAGACAGTAACCTAGGTCTCCCAGCAACACACACATGAGGATGCAAGGTTGCATTCCATGAATTCACACAATTAGATGATCCAAATACTTGTGGTCTTATTCAGTGTGAAAGCTACAAAAGAAAACAATGAACTGGTACAGTCACATTATATTGTTGTATTCTATGAATGGATGATCAACTCTACTGTGTGCCAAATGCTCTCACTGGATCTGTGATAGTATAAAGAATGAAGTACAATCTCATAGAAGCAATAGATTTGTCTGTAATATATGAAATATACTTTATTTAAAAAATGAATTTGATGATATTATACTTATGTGATAAATTATATATAAAACATATGACTTATGTGTTCTAGATTCTTTAACATTGTACACCTTTCAGTGCACAGGACAAGGGTAGTTTTGCATCATATTTTTAGAAAAAAATATTCCATATAGACATAGTCACAATAAATATGTTCTCTATACATCCATCATAAAAAATTGAAATGAATGAGGGATATACTGCATGGAAGGTTAAGGCTTGAGTATCAGTAATCTTTTCTACAATATAGAATGGGTGGTCAAAAGGAAGTTCCTTTTTTCAGTGTCATTTGATACTGTAACTCTTGTTACTGCTCAATACAAATTACACTTAAATACTTAAATAATTTCCTTCAGATTTCATAATTATCAGTTAAAAGCATATATTTATCAACAGCTTTTTAGGCAACTGTGTGACTATTGTGTTGTAGAACAGACAAAAACAGTACTTTGGCATTATGAAGTGATAACATTGATCTTATATCATGATTTTGTTTTAATAATGACAATATGCTCAGTGGATTTTGGCAAATCCTAACGTTTTCTTTTCACTGCTTTGGGGACAAGATCTTGCTTGTAGTTTAATAATAAGGTTTTTTTTTTGCTTAATTTAAAGTAAAAGTAGCTCCATTTTGTTATGGTAGTTCTTTCCAATGATATTAAAATACAGATGATACAATTCTGTCTCAGATGTGATGTAGCTATTCACTCAGACACACTTTACCACATCATCACACTTTTAGAAACTAAAATCATATAAAGACAAGTAAACACAGATCATATTTTGCTGTGGGATGGTCTGTATGTCAAATGCTCTGATTGGTCAATAAATAAAACACTAATTGGCCAGTGGCCAAACAGGAAGTATAGGCGGGACTAACAGAGAGGAGAACTGAGAAAACAGGAAGGTGGGAGGAGACACTGCCAGCCACCACCATGACAAGCAGCATGTGAAGACACCGGTAAGCCACGAGCCACGTGGCAAGGTATAGATTTATTAAAAATGGATTAATTTAAGCTATAAGAACAGTTAGCAAGAAGCCTGCCACGGCCATACAGATTGTAAGCAATATAAATCTCTGTGTTTACTTGGTTGGGTCTGAGTGGCTGTGAGACTGGCGGGTGACAGAGGTTTGTCCTGACTGTGGGCCAGGCAGGAAAACTCTAGCTACAGTATTTAATTTTCTTGCTCCTTATTTCAAACTGACCATTCACTTAAGTTCACTTAATTTATTTATTTAAGAAGTTACTCATTTAGTCCCATTGCTTAAAGCCTAGAGAAGACCTTCAGTGTTTCAGATATGTAGAATATAGATGACAAAAGGAATGAAATCCTGTAGATTTCAAGTATTAAAAAATACAAAAAAATAGGAAAGTTAAAACCTGGAAGTTTTCATGATGATTTATTGGTTTGTGAAAGGATTGTAATTAGGAGTTCAAGATATACAATTGTAATACATAGATCAACACAAGAGATATTCAAACACACCCACACACTCATAACTCCTGTATATTTGGAAATAAAAGCAAATAGAAACAACTAGTGTTAAAAATATTAATGCATGTTTTGAGAATTAACTATATCTTCCTTAACATTTCTGGATTTCAGCCAGAGAACATATATGTCTATATTCATACCAATTATTCTCATAAAAATTTATATCTGCATCTAAAAGATATATAATTCTCTTGGTCCAAAATAATTAGCTTAAGTTTCAGAATCAGAAATGAAAGGTTTTTAAAGAAATTATTTAAAAATGTAAACAACGAGATCAGGTTGGAAATACAAATAAAGGCACATGTAAGGATAAATATTTATAAAATTGTTGTTGGATATTTTCCTGGTTTTATGAAGTACTAGATGTAGATTCTCCTCCAATAAACTGAGTAATTTACTAGGTTTCTAGTACCAGGCATGGTCTTCATCTTCTTGAGTGAGTCTGAAGTACAAATAGAGAGCTTGGTTTACTACCAAAGTATGTGTGCCACTACCTCAATACTAGGTTCATTGTTCCAAACTGGTAAATGATATGGTTTCTAAGCCTCAGAGCTACCTAGAACTGTTGATTTGTTGATGGCCTCCTTCCTTTAGAAGTTTGCATGAAGCCTTATGGTACCATGAAAGCTGGTCCTCAAAGAGAGACCATTCAAGTCACTTATATTTCAGGGGCCTCTGGTTCTTGTTTCTGAAGTACATGGTGTCTTCACCAATGAGGACTTTTCTTCTACTTCTGGGCAACTAATCAAGGGCAACAACAGTATCTTCTTTATTTTTAGAGTCTTTTAAGCATCCCTGATCACACCTCAGAAAGCACTTCTCACGCCTGGTATTGGGTTTTGTGTTAGGCAATCTTTTCTTCTGGAAGAGGACATCATCAGACCAGATGAGAAAAGTGAATTAAAACTATACCCTGAAATAAGTGCATGTATTATTTTTTAAATAGTATGATTCCTTGTGGTTTTTAAGAAATCCACATTGTCATTTTTACCTACCGTTCCTTCTCCTGTATTTACCTCCCTATTCCTTCCCCAAGGAGCCAATTCTCACCCTTTTCCCATCTCTCCTATTAGATCACTTGTATACATATAACTGTAGTCCTCACTCACTCCAAATATACAGGAGTTATGAGTGTGTGGGTGAGTTTGAATATCTCTTGTGTTGATCTATATTATGATCACTAAGGAAACATCTCTGTGTAACATACAGAGACTATTGTAGAAAATCATAACCAATCAAAATACAGAGATGTGGAAATGGACACATCCACAAAACAATTCCACACCTAAAGCTCAGAGAATGTTGTGGAAGAGTTAGAAAGGTTGTAAGGATCATGAAGTTTGCTGGAAGATTGTGTTTCCTAGTAACACCCGAAGCTATAACTGTAGTCTCACCCACACAGCTGACCAAATATGAGCTAAAAAAAGACTGATACCACCTAATACCACAAAATGAATGGGGAAAAGATCAACAAAGCCTCAGCCCTACACCAGAAGTACAGGTAACTGAGGAAAGTTGGGAGCCAGAGAGCTGGTCTTCCCCAGGGAAGAACACACTGAGTAGCTACCCAATGTCAAACAGTCAGCTCTAAAAACATACAAGTTACATGGCCATAATAGGTTATATTTAGGAATATATGTGTGTGTGTGTGTGTGTGTGTGTGTGTACATATTTAAATTGCATAGGTGTTATATAAATTTGTATATTATATAACAAATAACCCATGTTATATGAAATGTTTATTACTGAAAATTATTGAAATTAGAGGCATAATTAAAATTATTGAAAAAAATATTATTGAAATTAGATGCCAATTATTGAATTAATTAGTGAAAAAAAGAGCCCATGGATTTGAAGGAAAGTGAGATGGTATCTGGGATGGTTTGGAAGGAGAAAAGGAAAGTGAAATTTTGCAAATAAATTATAGTCTAAAAAAAAAAAAGAACACAAACCCCAATTAATGTAAAGTGAAAAGTAATTACTATGGATCCTAAAGACCTTCTCATGTCTACATTTGCTCTCTCTCTCTCTCTCTCTCTCTCTCTCTCTCTCTCTCTCTCTCTCTTTGTGTGTGTGTGTGTGTGTGTGTGTGTGTGTGTGTGTGTGTGTGTCAGATTGGATGTGTTGACATCAGAGGACAAATTGTAGGATTAATTTAGTTCTTCCCTGCTAGTGGGTCCCAGGGACTGAAATTAGGCTAGCATTCTTGGAGGCAAGAACCTTAAAAACTGCCCATAATGGTGACCTGGAGATGTTTTCATAGCATAAGTTGAACAGTAATTCTTAACCTGAGATAACTACCTTTAATTAATACCTTTGTCTTTTAGTATTTGCTGTATGATTATTTCAGAGATAATGATAATGGGTATTTTTGTTTTATGTTAGAATTCTTATTTCAATATTGAGGTATAGATTGAAAGTGTAATACATCTGTGCCATCTCTCCAAAGGATTCAAAGACTTACACATATTAGTTCTCAATATAACTCATAAGAAGAATATTGATTCCTCAATTGACATAATTTAAAGACTTTTAGTGTGTGTGTGTGTGTGTGTGTGTATGTGTGTGTGTGTATCCAGAAAACCCATAATTAAAGTTAAAACACATGGAAGAAACTCACTGTCCTCACTTTACAGCAGGGTACATTTTGGTATATTACATGGCATAAAAATCTCATGCTGATCTGTCAGTGATTAATCACCCTGCTCATTTCTACTTCCACTACTATCTCATACCTGTGAAACTCTACCACAAAGTTTAAACAATATGATAGTTTCATTGTTTCTAAAATTTTTCACATTCTTTACCATGAATAAAAATTTACTCTCTCTTTGGATGCTTTATCCTCAATGAAATATTCCTAACACCAAGAACAGCTTTCTGACTCTCATAGGTTTCTATACTTAGGACATAGATGTACCTTGTTATCTCTTCTATTAGACTACTTTATCATACTTTACTGAAAGTTTAAGTGTCTATGAAATCCAAGGAATAACTATGTTTGCTTTACTATTTACATAAACATCTATCATGCCTTTCTTACCACACTACTCTAGCATTTTGCATATGAGTTGTGATATACTTTGCCATCTGGGTATAATTGTTTCTCCATATTTCTAGCTTTTGACTTTAAGATCATTTAGCTTCATCTCATATAATAGATGTATATCTTCTCTCTTCCTCTTCATGTTGCCTGCATAATCAAAAGAGTATATGTCTTTTTCTACTTCTTGACACGTTTAAACACTCTAATTTGCCAATTAATAAAAATTATGAAAAGAAAATTTTAAATGCCCAAATAAAGGCAATAAGTGAGTGGAATCATGCATATTATAGGCAGATCTCAATAATTTATATTCAGTATAAAATCTAGGACTAGTGAGAGGGTTCAGGGGGTCAGAGCAACTGCTCACAATGCCAATGTCCTGAGTTTGATCGTTGATTACCATAGTGGAAAGACACAACTGGCTCCTGAAAGTTGTCTTCTGACCTCCAGAGGAAAGCTATTGAATGTACACATACAAAGAAAATTAACATAAATTTTTGCCAGTTTTTTGTTGTCAGAGGAGAGATTTATGATGCTCTAAGCTCCCAGGAAGTATCTTGTATTTCATTTACGATTCTACTGACCAGTGGGTGAATTTTAGGGCATGTCCTTTATGGATCTGAATACTATTGCCATATTTATTCTTGACTTTGGTATTCATTATTTTATTGTTTGCTCATGCTGGGGAAACCCGCCATTTTCTGTTGAATACTGGATGGAAATATTCATGTCCAATGAAGTCTTAGAAGAAGAAGTTGTTGGCTAGATTCCCTATGGTTTACATGATGTTTAGAAAGCCAGCTAAATAAGGTTGCACATTATCTAATGGTGTGGGATTTTACTGGAATTTAATTTTTGCAGAGGTTATACAAAATAGAATGGACACTTTTAGAACTGTTAACACAAATACAATAGTCTATCTTAGGGACACTTTTTCATGAGGATGGGTCACAGATGTCTCAAAACAGTATTATATGATGTTTGCTTGCTAATAACAAAATAAAAGAATTTAAAAATAGATTTTCTATGCTAAATGTAGTAGTAAATATGTGTAATGCCAGCATTCAGGAGGTAAAGACATGAAGTCAAAAAAGTCGAAGGATCATTTTGTCCACATAGAATCTTCAGTACCAGCCTGGGCTACATGAGATCCTTTTTCAAAAATATTAAAATCTTTCTAAGGCTAGGGAAATCATGAATTTAGGAAAGACTCTCTGTCACATTGCTAGATCAGCAAAATCCCTTCCTAAATCCCACTCTAAATCTTATGCTTATAAACATGAGAAAAGTGTAGCTACCACTCTTTAGCAAACAGAGACTCCAAGGGTACACAATGAAGAGATCAACATGGATCATTCTGTATCCCAACTCCTGCTTCTATGGCTCAGGGATCAATATGAAAAGGAAGCAGGAAGACAGTAAGATCTAGAATACCAGGAACTCTGCTCTGAAATGGTCTTCCCTAGAAATATCAGTATAAACAAGACCAACCAGGGAAGTAGCACTTATCAAAGGGCATGTTAATGTAGAAAAGAGAATATTTCATGAGGTCCCACCCCTAGATGAAGAACTATTAAGAACAAATGACTACTGGAAAAGGAGAATGTTCCCCTCTCAGAGATGAGCCCTCTCACTGTTTGTCCCATGCAGAGCGGTTTAAACCTTTTCAGCCTTTAAAACATACACACACACACACACACACACACACACACACACACACACACACAACAGCAACAAAAAGAGACTCAGCAGATTTCATTATATATAGTTGTGGTACATACACACACACACACACACACACACACATGCACACACACGTTAAAGAAAAAGATCTATTAATATGCAGGGAAAGACATGGTAGGTGTTTGAGAGAGAGTAACTGGGGCGGTTGGAGGAAGAAAAGGGGAGGTGGTGATGTAACTCTATTTCAATTATATTTTAAAGACATCCAGCAACCACAAATGAGATAAAACATTTAAATTGTTTCTGTTTCCACAATTAATAAAAATTAATTTAGAAAAAGGTATGTATGTGGTTGATATATTGTGCACTCTAATAAACTTCTCTGGGGGTCAGAGAACAGAACAGCCACTATATTAAACATTGGTTTAGGCAGTGGTAGCACATGCCTTTAATCCTAACATTCTGGAGGCAGAGATTCATCTGGATCTCTGTGTTCAAAGCCACACTGGAAACAGCCAGGTGTGGTGACACACGCATTTAATCCTAGGAAGTGATGGCAGGAAGGAGTAAGGTACATAAGGCATGAGGACCAGGAACTAGAGCCTTTTTAAGCTTTTAGCTTTTAGCAGCAGTTCAGCTGAGATCCATTCAGATGAGGACTCAGAGGCTTTCAGTCTGAGGAAACAAGAGCAGCTGAGGAATTGGCAAGGTGAGGTTGGATGTGGCTTGTTCTGTTTCTCTGACCATTCAGCGTTCACTCCAATACCTGGTTCTGGGTTTGTTTTTATTAATAAGAAATTTTACAATTCGTGTTATATAAGTAGGCTGGGAAAAACAGTAAAAGCAATAAAAATCCTTTCTTTAAATCAATTCTTACTGAGAAAATAAAAAAAAACAGCTCTAGTTGCAGTTTTTACTCTTTAAACATACATTCTCAACTTATATTATTTCATTTCATTTTTTATTTGGAATCAAGTATGTTTCTACTACTGCATTATTATATTTGGTGTATACCCTATCTTTTATAACAAAGGCTAAGAATTCTATCTACAAATACACACACACACATATATATACATATATATACATATATATACATATATATACATATACATATATATAATATTCTACTATGAGTGATAAATAGTATTGGCCAAAATTCATTTGACTCCTATTCAAATTAATATTTATATAAATTGTTATCTAAAAATTAAGTAACATCCAACAAAATTTTTATAGTAACATGATAAGCAAGTGATTAAAAATAAATATATTTGCTCCCATTTAAACATTAATAAATGTTAAAATCTAACTGGGTCAAATGGAACAGACATACAACTTTTATTTGACCTAAGTTTACACTCAAATAAACACATATTATCTGTTCCAAAATTCATCAGCAGTAGAAATAACTTGAATGGCAGCCAGGTTTGCTTACTGTTTCTTAAAAATGCAAAAAAAATATAGTTGATAACTTTAAACCTGAGGGTATAGTAAGTTTAAATGAAATAATAAATATTCATTAAAACAAATCATTTCCAAATAAGATAAACTACTGAAGCATTAATTGGTGAATATAAGTTTAATTTAGCTATTTTGGGGCTTCTCATTTCAGAGGAGCTAAAATATTTGAGTTTGGTAGTAAACATGTCCTATTTCACACCTTAAAATGTATCATTAGGAAACATCTTTTAAAGATAATGAAATAGTCCAGTAAACTTTTACTGAAGTTTAATAACACCAAGTTTGAAGCATTGTTGCAAATATATGTTACTGAAGTTTCTAGAAACAACAATGCTGAAAAGTTACAATTATAAGAAATATCATAGGTATGATTAAATATAGGTTCACATACACAGATGAACATTCTATCTATATGAAAATGTATGTAATATACGGGGTACATTATTAAGTGGTATATTTGATCTCTGCATAGTATTGATAAAATTCACTAGATTTACAAGTTAATCCATTGATTTCTCAGAAATAAATAATAGTAAAATAAATTACCTTACAGAGTCTTAAAAATCACAGGGTTCCTAAAATCTTTACTAAAGAAAAATATTAGAGTAGGTATCTAAGTAAATATGAAATAAAAGGAAGAGGGTATCATACAGATCCACTTCTTTTTAAACAAGTCCAGACTGAGTAGGAAAGGAGGGTGACATTAGGCAACCAAAGAGGCTAGATCTACAGCTTGGTAGTTGTCCATCTGTGTTGTTTATACCTGTCCTTTTCAAGCCTGCTTCTATTCTCTAAAATGCAACTTGCCTTGATTTGTTTTTCTAATAAAGTTTGTTTAAATCAGATTATCTATAACTCATCTGAATTACAGAGAGACCTGACAGCAAAATCAGTTTAGTAAAACTAGAAAGAACAATATGCCTTCAATTTCTTTTTTTTTTTTCTCATATACTGTTGTTTGAATCTTAGGTGGTCTTTTTTATTTTATAATTTAATTTAATTTTATATATCAGCCACGCATTCCCCTGTCCTCCCTGCTCCCCCCCCCCTCCCCGCCCTCCCCCCAGCCTACATCTCATTCCCATCTCCTCCAGGGCAAGGACTCCCCTGGGGATTCAGCTCAGCCTGGTAGATTCAGTCCAGACAGGTCCAGTCCCCTCCTCCCTTCACCAAGGCTGAGCAAAGTGTCCCCTGGCATAGGCCCCAAATTCTAAACAGCCAGCTCATACACTAAGGACAGGTCCTGGTCCCACTGCCTGGGGGCCTCCCAAATAGTTTAAGCTAATCAACTGTCTCACTTATCCAGAGGGCCTGATCCAGTTGGGTGATCTTCAGTTATTGGTTCATAGTTCATGTGTTTCCACTAGTTTGACTGTTTGTCCCTGTGCTTTTTCCAGTCATGGACTCAACAATTCTCCTTCATACAATCCCTCTTCTCTCTTGCCATTGGACTCCTGGAGCTTCACCTAGGGCTTGTCCGTGGCTCTCTGCATCTGCTTCCATCAGTCATTGGATGAGAGTTCTACCACGACAGTTAGGGTGTTTGGCCATCCGATCACCAGAGCAGGTCAGTTAGGGCTTTCTCTTGACCATTGCCAGTAGTCTATTGTGGAAGTATCTTTGTGGATTTCTGGGGACCTCTCTAGCACTTTGCTTCTTCCTATTCCCACGGGGTCTTCATTTATCATGGTCTCTTTTTCCTTGTTCTCCTTCTCTGTTCTTGATCCAGCTGGGATCTCCAGCTCCCCTAAGTTCTTTCCCTTGACCCTTGCCCTTCATTACCCCCCATCAAGTCCAGTTTGCTCATGTAGATCTCATCAATTTCTCTGTCATTGGGCGATCCCTGTGTCTTTCTTAGTGTCCTCTTTTCTAGGTAGCCTAAAAAACCCAAAGCCAGATATTAGGGTGAAAGCTGAAAGAGCAGCGAAGTAGAAGAGTAACCCCTAGCTCTTACCCCTATGAAATCTTCAACCTAAAGAGAGTGAGTTCCTGTTTCCTCATGCCTTATATAACTTTCTCTGCCCAGGCATCACTTCCTGGGATTAAAGGCTTGTGTGCTCCCCAGTACTGAGATTAACGTTGTGTGCCACTACTGCCTGGCTCTGTTTCCAGTGTGACCTTGAACTCACAGAGATCCAGATGGATCTCTGCCTCCCTAGTGGTAGGATTAAAGGTGTGTGCCACCACTGCCTGACCTCTATGTCTGATCTAGTGGCTGGTTCTGTCCTCTGATCCTCAGGCAAGTTTACTAGGGTGCACAATATATCACCACAATGTACAAGGGGCACACATCTTTAACATGACATCATATAATTTGTATAAAATAATCTGACTTGCTATTAAAGTTATCAGCATATGACATAGAAAAAGTATGAAATACACAGGATGTGCTTATATTATGCGACATTCACAGAACCATTTGATCTGATGAAGAATGGATTGATGTTCAAGCATAAGAAAGAGTAAATGCATAGATAATCCATGCCTATAAATATGAAAATATTTGTAGAATAGGTATGGGAAAAGGTGTCTTGGAATAAAGGTACTTCAAGTAGAACAAAGTTTTAAAATGGAGAATATTAATTTATAACATCTAATCTGTAAAAAGAACTGAAGTAAAGCTAGAATTTAGTGTTCTCTAAGTTTGAAGTGATCTCTAAGTTTGAGGGTTTCTCTGTGTAGTTTTGGTGCCTGTCCTGGATCTCACTCTGTAGATCTGTAGACCAGGCTGGCCTTGAACTCACAGAGATCTGCCTGGCTCTGCCTCCCGAGTGCTGGGATTAAAGGTGTGCACAACCACTGCCCGTTGGATATTGGACTTTTTTTAATGGAGTATATAAGCATTGTTTGCTCTGAGAAATGCTTAGTCTAGAAAATCTGATTACTGTGTCTTCAGTTACTTGTAAAAGACCTTAGGTTTTCTATACTTTAAAACAATTTATATTCTTTAAAACTGTTTGTCACTGATTGTATTGACAACTATTATTTCAAGGTAAACTAATGAAAAATATTAAATAAATATTTTAGAAATACATTATATAAACTTTTCAATAAAACATAGTTTTATTATTCTATTTAACTTGTTAATAGTTTGGCTTTATTGACTTGACAATTTTTAATAATGTAAACATTTATGATCATTTATATAAATAATTTAAATAAGAGAAAATATTTTTTCTTTTTTTTCGTTTTTTTTGAATTTATTTTACAATATAATTCAACTTTACATATCAGCGATAGATTCCCCCATTCTCCCCCCTCCCGCCCCGTCCCCCCCCCCCCCCCCCGGCCCACCCCCCATTTCCATCTCCTCCAGGGCAAAGACTTCCCCGAGGATTGAGATCAACCTGGTGGACTCAGTCCAGGCAGGTCTAGTCCCCTGCTCCCAGGCTGAGCCAAGCGTCTCTGCTAAGCCCCAGGTTTCAAACAGCCAATTCATGCACTGAGTACAGGACCGGTACCACTGCCTGGATGCCTCCCAAACAGATCAAGCCAATCAACTGTCTCACCCATTCAGAGGGCCTGATCCAGTTGGGGACCCCTCAGCCATTGGTTCACAGTTCATGTGTTTCCATTCGTTTCGTCACTCATCCCTGTATTCCATCCATCCCTGGTCCCAACAACTCTTGCTCACATAAACCCTCCTCCTTCTCGCCAATTGGATTCCCGGAGCTCCACCAGGGGCTTGACCGTGGATATCTGCATCCAGTGCCCTCAGTCACTGGATGGGGTTTCTAGCATGACACTTAGGGTGTTTGGCAATCTTATCACCAGGGTAGGTCAGTTCTGGCTATTTCTCGACTATTGCCAGCAGTCTATTGTGGGGGCATCTTTGTGGATTTCTGTGGGCCTCTCTAGCACTTTGCTTCTTCCTATTGCATTTGAACTCTTTATATGATGAGTGAATAACCTGAAGTTAATTGATTAATGTTCAATATGTATAAGTTTTCTACCTAGCTTTCTGTTAAATATTTCATCTTCTATTCTATTTAGATAATATATAGAGTAGGACATTTTAGAATATTTTCTCTTTTTTGTATTTATATATTTTCATAGCTTATAATATACTGTGACTTACCTTTGCATAAATTCCATGGACATTTGGAAAATTCAAAACAAATATTTTTTTAGTGACTATGGTAAAAATGTCAATGCACATAATTTGAGGTTTCTATGAATTTTTGATTTATCATTATTTTCTATTAATTGTAGTTCTGTTTGGTCTTTCTATTTCTTAATTGTTGCTTTATAATGTCATTTCAGAAGTTAAGTATCATATATTACAAGTCACGTTTCCTTAGAGACTCACTCTTGTAATGCTTGTTGACTGTGTCATAAACAAATTTTCAAATGCACTCATTGTTTCTATTTTTCTAAGTCATCATGCTATATTTGGCTCCACAGATAACCGTCCTCATCAAAACCAAATATTTATTTTTTGTTAAATAGTTTTGTGATATAACTCATTAACAAAATTCTCAGGAGAAAAATATGTAGACAAATTTCTAAGGGATCTTATTAAATAAAAAACATGGAGCCAAATATAGGGGTGAAAGCCTTAGAGATCAGGGAAATAAGAATAGCCACCAACCTTACCTCTCCAGCTCTGTAGCTTCCAAATGCAGGATACTTCCTGTCTAACCTGAACGTGTATTGCCTTGCTTTTCTGCCCTCTCATTGGCTCTTAGCCCAGTTACCTCATGTCCTTGTTACTGCCTGTTTGCACAGATCTCCAGGTCTCAATGGTTGGTACTGGGATTAAAGGCCTGTGTCACCACACTTGGCTCTGTTCCCTAGTATGGTCTTGAATACACAGAGACCCCGCCTGCCAAATGATCAGATTAAGGGTGTGTACTATCACTCACTGCCTGACTGTTGTGTTAATGGCTTGCTATTTCTTCTGATCTCCAGGCAAACTTTATTTATTAACATACAAATAAAATATCACCACAAAAATATAACCAATTTAAACTTTTCTTCTTTGATCATGAACTGTAGTGATTTTACAATGCGATGATATATTGATATATCCAATCTATTTTGGGTATTTTAGAATTTTAACTTTCTTTTAAGATGTAAAACTAAGTATACATAAATTGCTATTATGTACAAAGCTCTTAAACTTAAAATTTATTGAATTTGTTTAGGTAATTGTTATTGACAG
>CABHPQ010175535.1:0-17072 GCA_902168405.1 Peromyscus aztecus
GGCAAACCAGTCAGTCTCTGACTTAATGAGGTCTAGCTGTGATCCCATTTTGAGCTAAGAAAAATTAGAAACAAGGGATGAAATGGCCCCTGAAGCCACAGGAAGGGCTACCAATGTCATATTTTACCAATGTCATAAGTACTGATTTAAGATTTGAAGAGGCGAACATTTTATGAAAACACTTAAGATTTTTCTATTAAAAAAATACAGTGACAGACTCAAAAGAATGAAGGTCAAGAAAAAGCCAGAAGCCACTGTTTCTTCATTGTGTTTCCCATCTCTGTGACAAAATGCCCAACAACAGCAACGTGAGGAGAGGAGAGTTTACTCCCGTTTGTGATTTGGAACTTCCATTTCAGTCCAATGTCGCAGGGAAGGAATGCATGGACAAGAGGCAGGGTCCAGGACAGAACCAGAAGCTTGTATAACAGGGAAAGACCTAACCATAGGGAGCTCATGCCCACCAAGGTCTCCTACCTCCTAATGGCTCCACAGCCTTCAAAATGACACCTCAGGCTGAGGACCAAACATTCAAAGCATGAGCCTAGAGGTTCAAACTGTTGCAAACCCCAAGGCATCTATTGTGAGTTTAGTTCCAGACTTCTTAAACTGTGGGTCACAACCCTATGTGAGAATCACATCACTGAATTTAGGGGACAAAAACGTAGCAACAGCCAAAGGTTTCAGAACCCAGGACCAAAAATTAATTTCAAATCAAAAGCATAACTAATCGAGGATATTTCTGCACCATCTTCCCAGGTTGTGTTGCACCACCTCTCTGCATCCTTGATTCTAAACATACAGTGTGTGCACACTGCACTGCTCATGCCCACACACAGCATTGCCGGCACGCAGTGTGTGCACACTGCACTGCTCACACCCACACACAGCATTGCCAGCACGCAGTGTGTGCACACTGCACTGCTCACGCCCACACACTAGCATTGCCAGCACGCAGTGTGTGCACACTGCACTACTCATGCCCACACACCAGCATTGCCAGCATACAGTGTGTGCACACTGCCCTGCTCATGCCCACACACCAGCATTGACAGCATGCAGTGTGTACACACTGCACTGCTCATGCCCACACACCAGCATTGCCAGCACACAGTGTGTGCACACTGCACTGCTCATGCCCACACACCAGCATTGCCAGCATGCAGTGTGTGCACGCTGCACTGCTCACACCCACACACCAGCATTGCCAGTAAAGCTTTTTTGTAATACTTTGGCCCAGTTTCAAGACTTCTGTAGACTATGAATGCTGGTGCTTTTACTATACATACAGAGTTCTGCTCTTAAAGAAATACGGCATTTTAATTATGTAGAATAGATACTGAATAGTTTCCTATTACCATTCTTCAGCTTGAAAGTATCAAGTTAGTGTGACCTTGGATTGTATCATTTTATAATGTCTCAAGATATGAAAAACGCACTATTGTGTTTTGTTACTATAAGAATATTATTTCTTTTGTATTCATAGGTGTACAGGTGCTGATGTGTGTACGTTTATGCACATGTATGTGTGAGTGTGCATATGTGAGTGTGTGTCTGTGTGTGTATGAGTGTGTGTATATCTGTGTAGGTGGGGCTGGGTATGTGCATGTAGGCCAGAAGTCAACTTTGGGTATTGTTCCTTTGAGTTTTTGAGACAGGATCCCCATAAGTACCTGAAGTTCACTAACTAAGCTAGGAGAGTTGGCCAGTGAATCCCAGCGATCTGCCTCCCCTCCTCCCCGAGCACAGGGATTACAGATGTGCAGCACTACGTTCAGCTTTTTTCAGGTAGATGTTAGGGTTTGAACTGGGGTCTTCACTGTTGCTTAAGTTTTCCTGCCTGGCCCACGGTCAGGACAAATCTCTTTCACCTGCCAGTCCCACAGCCGCTCAGACCCAACCAAGTAAACACAGAGACTTACACTGCTTACAAACTGTATGGCCGTGGCAGGCTTCTTGCTAACTGTTCTTATATCTTATATTAATCCATTTCTACAAATCTATACCTTGCCACATGGCTCGTGGCTTACCGGCATCTTTACATGCTGCTTGTCCTGGTGGTGGCTGGCAGGCAGTGACTCCCTCCGCCTTCCTGTTCTTTTTATTCTCTCTGTTAGCCCCGCCTATACTTCCTGCCTAGCCACTGCCAATCAGTGTTTTATTAGCAACACATTTGCCATACAGAACATCCCACAGCACTTCACGCCTTGGTGGTAAGCACCAGACACACTGAGATACCACCCCAGCCCTTGAAATACCATTTCTTATAGATACTCAGCAGTGTCAAGGCTCAGATGTCCAAGTCATTAATACCACACACCGTGGAAGGAGAACTCTGTCACAGTCAAGAGCTTCCCACAACGCCGTGGAAGATAACACTGGGCTGTGGCAGGGGTGGCGTGGCATGGGTGGAATCTACATTTAGTTGGCAAGGGTTTTCTTTGGTTTTGGGTTTTTGTTTGTTTGTTTGTTTTTGTTTTTGTTTTGTTTTGTTTTTTACAATAGTATTATTGTGTTAGGATAGTTTTGAAAGTTGCTGTTTGAATTGCCAACTTTCCATAAAAAAGATTGATGATTTTGGCATGGGATTCAGATAAAATTTTCAACTACTTCAAAAATGTGCTAAATTTACTTCTACTATTTCATACTATGTATTTATGCAAAATGCTTTCTCAGTATTGACAATCACAAAATCAAAATATTGATCAAAGTCTATGTGGATCCCTTGGTTTTACCTTATATAAAAGGGGGGAAGAGTAGGCAATAAGGTGGTTTAGCAGGTTGAGAACACTCCCAACAAGCCAGATTACCTGAGTTCAATCCCTGGAGTCCATGTGGCGGAAGGAGAGAACTGACTCCTACACGTGTGCTCATGTACACACACACACACACACACACACACACACACACACACACACACAATGTTTTTCATAGGTTCAAGTTTCTCTATTCTACCCCTGCCATCACTGAGTATCTGTGTTCCATAAAAATATAGAAAGCTCTTCATTGTGGCTGAAGCTCGTCTCCACTCCGTCTGTGTGGTAAATGAACTTGGACACCAGACTCTTGATGTTTCAGGGTAACTAAAGGAAACTATGTCATAGGAGGCTTATTACTGACATTGAGAAAAAGGGGCTGAGAGAAACAGAGAGAGAGAACAGCCATCCGCGTCTAGGTTCTGTGGCAGCCCCTCTGCTGCTCTTTAAAGCCCTCTGGGAAAATCCAGAACTATCAGTGCTTCTTGCATACACTTCATGTAACTCCCTGCGAATCGAGTAGATGCTATTTTGACAGGCACACAAAATAGAGCATTTTTACTTAAGAAAAAAAAATGGGAACACATCACCCTTGTGCGCGTGCCCTCAACCAAAGGAGACAGATTTTTCATGAACCATTGGAAGCCACTGGGATTTAACCGCATTAGTGTGGTTTCCCTTTGGTAGCTATGATGCCTGGGACCTGGGAAATAGCTTCACACTAATGGGCTCCAGCTGGGATAGGTAGAAGATTGGCACACAACAAAAACCCTATGCAGTCAAAACGGCAGTCTGTCCTCGAGGGTCGTTAGTGTATAGGTCAGTAAGTGTGGTAAAGCCACCCTTCCGTGGAAGATCTGAAAGAGATGTGAATGGTAATCTGCCCCACCCTACAATTTTCTGACTGGAGCAGCTGGGGCCCAGAAGGCTCAGGTGACTGGCTGGGGCTGTGCTGTAGTTAGTGGCAGAGCCAGGATGTGCCTGGGACTGATGACTCATGTCAGGCTTTCCTGGGCTCTGAATTCAGCAGAGGAAATGCTTTGTTTTCAAAGCTATGGTTTTTTTTTTTTCTTTCAAAACTGAACTTCCTGCATCTATAGGGAAAATAGCACTTTTGGGAGAATGTGGTCAAAACAACAACAACAACTGTGATCATATAAACACCACATCACTGAAGAATTCAATGATGTTATCAGGACAATAATAGGAATTGAGGAGTATTTTTAAAATGTAGAAAACATCCCAGGTGGAAGTTAACGTTTACATATTCTCAACTTCATGTCTTACATGTCTAAGAGCTATACCTTCTCTATCCTTGTCCCACTCCCTAGCCACTGGTGTCCAATCCCACACCCCCATTCCCCTTCAAATCACAGGTTTCAGGTATGCCAACAGTGTCATACTCACCAAATGTGCCACTATCCCCCAGCCCTATACACATCACACAAACAGCTGTCCCTTTGTATCCTCAGAGGATCAGAGGATTCAGAATATCGGGCTATGCCTATCCCCTACATAAAATGCAACAGTGTTTTATATAACCCACCATCTATTCCTGTATCTTTAAAACCATCTCGGGATGACTTGTAATAACTAACACATTGTGAATATTGTGTAATTAATCCTACTGCATTATGTAGGGAATAATGGCAAGGAAAGGTTTGTACATGTTCAGCGAAGATGCAATGTCTGGCTAGGAAATATTTTCTGTGCTACATTTGTGCAGACCCAAAGATATGAAGGACCAGCTATTCCACCACTCTTCATTGATGCATCCCTATCATACCCGTTTAATATCAGTCCAAGCAACATCTCCTTGGTGCATCCTTCCATGACCCACAAGCAGAATTTATTAATCCCTGCTGCATTGCCTTGTTGTACCCATGGTGACTTCCACTATGGCACTTGGAGCCTTTGATTACTGTTATTTGATTACTAATGTTCGTTGTTCCCTATATGATACAAGGATGGGTTTCGAGGCATGTCTGATAAAGAAATGAATGCATGAAGGTCTCTGGCTTTAGCTCAGAGCAGAAGCCATGAAAAAGAAATCCCTGTTAAACAAGTAGCGCTTATAAAGGACAAAGTTCAATTTGAGGACACTTGACATTTAAAGACCATTGTGCTCTGTTTGGCCCTGGAGAATGTGGGCATTTGGGGAGTCTAAAGGTAATCAGGGCACTGTCACCCTCAGGTATTTTAACTGGAGTTGAAATCCAGAGGAAGTGAGTCTGGGGACTTTCTCATCCTTTGTTCTTTCCAGTTATTTAATATCATTGTATACTTCATGCAGCAAAACTGTGCCAAACACAGAAGCTGGGAGAAATGGTCTGTCACAGTGTAGAGGCTCTAGGCATGATACACATGGTGGAGTTTGCTAAATCCCACAGTGAGCTAAAGACCGCCCATGCTTAGGGAATTCCTTGGCTCCATTTGAAGGTATGCAAAGTAATATTTCTTCTACACCTTTGATGAGAGGCTAAGTGGTTAAGTCTATAGACAATGATCAAAGACTAACTTGGGTCCCAAGCCCAACACTGCCACCTGCTGATAGGTGACATTGGTAAGCCTCCATTTCTTCCTCTGTGGGAGAAGGGGAGAAGGAAGGTTATAACTGTGAGTATGCAGAACACACATGTGAGATGTTAAATGCTCTGCCTGTCATACAGAAAGGTCCAAAATGTTGAAAGCTGGTGAGGGTGCTCTCGTAATGGTCATGACACTGAATTTTCCTATTTCTGAGAAAGTTGCTGGCTTGACCAGTTGTAGACAAATGCAGCATGCATGTGACACACATTTAACCAAGGTTACTGAAATGTGAAGAAAATCGCCCTTTTCCTACAAATGGTAGTGTTTGTCTCAGTTAACGAAAGTACATGTAGAATCCATTTGGTCGCTGTTGTGGTTTGGTTATAAAACATTCCCTATAGGCTCAATGTTTGAACACTTTGGTGAGGCCATTTGGGAAGGTTATGGAGCCTTTGGAGGTGGAGCTTTGGTGGAGAAAGTACATTGCCAGAGGCAGGTTTTGATGTTAGATACCCTGTCCTCACTTCCTGTTCTTTCTCCGCTTTCTGTGTACAGATAGCATGTGAGCAGCCAGCTTCTGGACTGCCCACCCTGCCTAACATTCCTGCTGCCATGTCTTCCCCATCATGATGGACTGTGCCTGCTGGGGAACTGTGAGCCAGAATGAATCCTTCCTTCTTAAGTTGCTTTTGTCAGGGAATTTTGTTACAGCAGCAGAAAGGAGACTAGTACAGTCACCTAAGTGACAGACACTAATCTTCTTATTATGTCAAGCATTTGCTGTATGTTACTAGGTGAACGGTACAAAACTGGAAATGCTGCACACAAAGTGATCCCAACCATGAAACATTCTGGGAAACACAAAAGTATAAAAGCAGGAAAACTGTCAGCGATGACAAGGGTTTCCAGAGAGGGAGGGATGAGTCTGAACATAGCAGGCATCCAGGGCAATAACCTACAAGACACCACACATTTATCAGACCCTATAGAGTTACAACATGGAGAATGAACCAAAGAGAGAAGCCCAGAGCAGTTAACAATGGTGCATCAACACCTGATCCTTGTGTTAGTCAGCCTTGCATTGTTGAACCAACTAATACGAGAAAGGGTTTATGGGAGCTCATAGTTTTAGAGGTTCTAAGCCATGCTTAATTATCTCTATAACTTTGGCAGGGAAGAATACCATGGTTGGGAGTGTGCAGCAGAGCAGCCTGCTTCCCTCACAGCAGCTGGGAAGAAAAAAAAAAGAAAAGGAAGAGACCAGGATATCAGAATCCATTGTAAGGCCACAAGTTTCAGTGACTTAAAATCTCCCAGTAGACTCCGCCCCTTAAAGGTCCCATAACAGCCAATAGTGCCAAGCTGGGAACCAAGCCTTTAATACATGGGCCTTTCAGGAACACTTAAAATCCAAACCATAGACCTTCTCAACTGTAACAAATAAGATGCACTAATGAAAATGTATTAGTTGAGGGAACTTGTGGGGGCAGGACAGAGGATGTGTGAGAACTCCCAGTACCTTCCAGCCAACCCTTCTGTCCATCTAAAAATTGCTCTAAAAGTAGTACATTATTTGTTTCAAACTGTCCCAATTCTAGTAGGATCTCAGATTCTACAAAGGAGCAATAGATTGCTTTTTGCAGTGTAAAGGGTAGTGGAGTCCGTAGCCTTCTTTAGCTGACAATAATCTGACTAAAATGAGTCAAAATACAGGGATGAGCATGAAGCTTTGTAGTAAAGCATTTGCCTATCACATGGAAAACCCTGAGTTGAGTCTTTAACACTACACACACACACACACACACACACACACACACACACACACACACAGAAAGAGAGAGAGAGAGAGAGAGAGAGAGAGAGAGAGAGAGAGAGAGAGAGAGAATAAAACCTCTATTCTTAAGTCTGAACAAGGAAGATTTCCCAAGATTTCACCTTAAAACAGAAAAAAAGTCTAAAGGAACACGTCGAAGACTTTAACCATAACCTTAGCACTACATAATATACAAAGATTGGTGAATGGGTTCAGACAGGCTGTATGGATAGCATTTGGAAGGATTCTAGCAAGTGTGTAGCATGATACAGTGACTTTGACACAAGGCTTCATTTCCAAAGGCCTTGTATTCCCCAGGACATTGGGGCAAGAACACATGCTTTGTCCTCTCTATGGTATGCCAGTCTCTTAAATGACAGTTTTACAAAGACGTTGCAGATCTCAAGTGGTAAGATTTGTTCCTGCAGAGCCTGACCTCTACCCCAAACAACAGACTCGGAGCAGGTGCTCGCTGCTCAATGGAGAGAAGAGGAAGGACACAACCACCATGGGCCCCATTTCTGGAAAGTTCACTGATAGCAGGAGACAGTTTCATTCATAAAAGCTACTCTGGAGGCAGGTGGAAGAAGCCCCCTTCTTGGCATGGGAGTGATGGGGAGCAAGCAGAAAGCACTCCATCCAGTAAGGAAAAGGTTGATACTTAGTGCGTGGATTACCTGGAAATGGTCTTTAATCCTTTACAGCATTTTAGGCAGAATAATCTGCCACGTTTTTACAATTAGCATAGTCTTTCTCCTCAGAGAACAAAAGCAAACTTTAGTTAATGCTCCTAACCCAAATCACAATTTTGGTAATCAACATACTTCCCTTTCTCTTTGTACCGACCATTAGAAAGATACGCACCTCTGAGCTATTATCTCAGAGCAGTCATAACCAGCATCACCAACATGTGCTACGTGTCTGGAGAATGGGGAGACCAAGCCAAACGGTATTTGAAAGTACCTAGGAAGGGCTCTGCCTCTAGAGCACACTTACTTAAGGTCCACAAATCATTTCCATCTGAGGAAGGGTGGGGGTTGAGCGTGACAGGAGGGGATGGGGTCAGCCAGTAATCTGATCTCAAAGAAAATTGTCACAATTACCACCTGTGCTGGTGGTCTTGGCCCAAGTTCACACTGCCTGGGAAGAGGGGCAGACCCCACAGCTCTCCTTGTAGGCCTTGGAGGTGTAGCTGTTGTGGCTTCAGGGCTGTCTGCAGTAGCAAAGCACAGAGGTCAAGTGTGCCATCCATGTGGGAAGAGCAAGAACAGGATGGGAAGAACCCAAAGCTACTCACCCAATAGCCTCACACATTTCAAAGGCTATTAGGGCAGGTAAGTCCGGCCATGCTCTACATACATCTCCCTGTCACTCAGTTCAACACTAAGTACTGCTATGAAGGGTTGTTACAAATGATGTTATGGTCCAGAACCACTTCACCTTAAAACAGAAAAATTGCCTGTGGACCTGACTGGATTACATGCATCCTTTGAATCTGGGTAAGAGACACTAGCTGAAAAGGCTGAAAGACAAAAGATGCAGAGGAAAATCCAACTCCTCCTTAGAAGATGGAGGGAGATGTCTTAGAGGGGTAAGCAGTTGTCAGAAAAGCATGAGAACCAGAATTCAAATCCCCAGAACACATGTAAAAAGCTGGATGGCATTGTGGCCAAGCCCAGGTGGGTAGCCAAAGTAGGGTGGGCTCCAGGTTCAGGGAGAGACCCTGCCTCATTGGTCAAGGTGGAGAGTGATATGGAAAGGCATGTGACATCAGCCTCAGGTTCCCACTCTTGTATGTGCATACAAATGCATGTACATCACATTTGCGCAATTACATAATGCAAACACATATTCATGCACATTACTTACACACACACACACACACACACACACACACACACACACACACACACGAGGGAGTGTTAAAAAAAGTGATCAGCCATGGTTTAAATCTGCAATATTCTCCAGAGGTTGAAGTTTTGAATGCTTCTTCGCAGCTGGTCATGCTACTTGAGCAGACTGTGAAACCTTTAGGAGGTGGGACCTGGAGGGTACTAGTAAGTCACCAGGAGTGATCCTTTAAGATAGTACCCAGCCCCTAATCATGGCCACTCCCTGCTTCCTAGCCCAGTTTGATGCGAGGGGCCTCTGCTATGTGCTCCCACAACAATGAACACACCTTCCCACCGTGATGGACTGAACCTGAGCCCAGGTAAGCTTTCCCTCTTGGAAGCTATCAAGAATTCACCACAGTGCCACAAAGGAACTAATACAAGTCATGGAGGAGCAACACGATGACCATTGGGGAAATGGGGCCTTCAGTTCTACAATGACAGGCACTGGTTCTGTCCACAGTGTAAAGGAGATGGAAAGATGCTTTTCCCCAAAACCTCCGAAGGACTCAGCTCAGCCCATATCTTGACCTCAGCTTTTACTCAGAACAAAAGCCCAGCCCTGCCATGCTGTGGACTCTGTGAGCTGCAGAAATCTAGTCCTGTGTTGCTTTGAGTTAGGAAGGCTGAGCCATCCATCACTCCACAGCAAATGCCCATTAGCTGCTTTGCCGGCATACTCTTAGCCCTCCTAACCTTCAGGTTCTAAATCCTCCGCTTAGACCAACCAGTGATACAAAATATTTGAAAGAAAACATTTAGGTTTTACTGAACATGTGAAGACTTATCTTCATTATTCCTTATATAATCCAGTATAACAAGATTAATGTTCCTGGTACTACATATTGTAAGTCAGCCTGACATGATTTAAAGTGCAGAGAAAGCTCTGGGTGGGTTCTATGCAAACATTTATTTATTTCACACATGGGACTTGGGCATGTGTGGATTTTGGTGTTCTTTTAGGATCCTGGAACCAGTGTCCCATGGAGACCAGGGGCCATTGTGTGTGTCTTTCCCTTCTATCTCACTTACTCTGATTCTCTCTACCTTTGATATATACACACAATAAAAAGTAGCGAGATAGAATAATTTTACTTCTCTAAGTCTAAAAAAAAAATCCCTTGAATGTTTTAAGGTAAAATAATGTGTATTTAACAAGTTTTTGGTGATTAAATCTGTAATAGCCAAACAGCTTGGTGTCTGCATACAATGTAGAAAGCTACTCACAGAGATGTGGGTAGCTCTCCACCATAGCACCCAGCAGCTTCTACTTCTGAGGCAGGAGAGCAGGGCAAGAGCCAGAGGGAGGTCGGTGAGGCATTCAGAGAGTTGAAAGAAATATCCAATCAAAAGTCAGTCACCAAAATAAATGATAATATTTAGTTATAGTGAAACACACAGTATAAACTATACTAAGTGTGCAGTTCAGTGGTAGTCAGTATATCCGTAGTTTCGCCCAGACACTATTCCCATCATCTCCATAAGCTCCGTGTTCATGAGGCACTACCTCCCTAGATAAGGAGCATTTATTTATTTGTCTGATTGTTTTTAGGGAGGGGTTCTCCATGCAGCTCATGCTGAACTTGTTCCTGGAACTTGTTCCATAACTCAGACAAGCCCCAAACTTACATGGTCCCACCTATCTCAGCATCAAGAGGCTGGAATTACAGTTAAACACCACCATATCCAACACAGATGATGTTTTTAATTAGGATCAAAGCAATATTGGACAGGAGGTATAAAGATTTCCCATACATTCCTCTCCCCCACAATTATAGTCATCCCCTTGTTAGCACACACCCTATGGTACATGTGTTAAAAGTGATGAGTCTACATAGATATATCATCATCCCCAAGCTCACCAGAGTTTACATAAGCATTCACTCTGGGTGTTGTAGGTGCTCAGATTTGGACAAATGCATAGTGGCGTGTGTCAGTCACAATAGGATCACACTGAGTAATTTCACTCTGAGTAATTGCTTAAGCCTCTCTCTCTCTCTCTCTCTCTCTCTCTCTCTCTCTCTCTCTCTCTCTCTCTCTCTCTCCCTCCTTTTTATTTTTCACTCTTTCCTTCCTTTTGTCCTTTCCAGGGTGATATTTTTGTTGGAATTACATAGTATGACTATATCAGACTGGATTCTTTCACTTAGCAACATGCATTTAAGTTTTCATATGAAAACTTTTTTTTTTCAGTATTTGAAATGGAACACAGAGCATGTTGCACAAGCTGGGCAAATGCCTTACCAGGAAGCAACACCTCAAGCCCCAATAACTTTTAAGGATCAGAATGAATGCAAACAAATCCAAGGCAAAATGACCAGAATGTAAGTAAGAATGTAAGTACTGGGTCCCTGTGTGTGGCACTCACTTTCTGATAAGGTCCTATCTCTGTCCTCTTATAAAATTGGGGCATCCTCCATTGATTATTTGTTGCCAACATATTTTCCTTATTTTAAATCAGCTGTGACAGTCTGGGAATAGTCTTTAGGCAACATGGACACTGCCTAAGAGTGGGGTACATTCTTTCTCATTCCCACCCCTCCCCTGCAGGACACTTCTGGGAAGTTCCTAGGTGGTGGGTGGTGTAGATTACAGCTGAGAAATTAGCTCAGATCATGCAAATAAATAAGAGGAATAGGGAATCAGCATGGGGCTCTGTCCTGGCTTCCAGCACAAGCTCCCATCCCTGTTTCCAGAGCTTTTACTGGCATGACTTCAAATACCTTCGCCCTGAATCTCAGCAGTAAAGTGCCTGCAGGGATGAGAGAATTGCTTAGTGACTAGGGAAAAAGGCAAAGCCTGGCGCCTTCACCAGCTGGCTCCCCTTTCTAGCCTTCTCCCCACCCACAGGGTGCTGTGAAGCTGGGATCAAGTGGCCGCAGGCACTGGCAGGTGCTTTTCCTCCCATAACAAGGAAGGACTCAGATAGGTGACCCCTCTGGGAAAGCAGCCAGAGAGCCTCTCCCCTGGGTGCTGTGTGGGCAGCTGGGGTCTCACATCTCAGATGAACCAGTACATGGGAAGAAAGGTGCATTCGAGACTGATGCAGGGAGGGACATCAGCAAATGTTGCTCTAATCTCCCTTGTATGGAGGATGGTCTCTACGGGCTTCTCTAACATTAGACAGTAATCTGGTCACTCTTTTGGGATTCATGGGTGAAGAAAGGAATGTTGCAGGTCTCACAGAAGTTGCTGTGGAGAGGTGGAGAGAAAGCTAAGGGGTAGAGATGAGGCAGGGACCGGAGAAAGGACAGAGGAGCTTGAACGCCACTTGCAGGCACCAGAGTAACAGACATTTGGATGTGGCCCAACAGTGTGTTTAGGTGCCACCACAAGCCCTTGGGTCTTAAGAGATAAGACAGCATGATGCCATTCTCTGGGGGAAAGGATGGGATGTTCTGAAATAGACCAAGCTTAGACCCGTGAACGCGGGTGAGAGGCAAACACTCCTATGTTTGTCCAATCACTATGCTGGTCCTCCCACATCTGTCCTGGATGGGCCAGTTTCAAAGATAACTTCATCGCGGAGCTCCTGGAAATTGCTCAGCTGATAGAGCAGGGACTGATCTGTAAGAGTCTTAGCGAGGTGATGGCTGGGAATTGTGTATCCCCCAATTGTCTATGAGTCTATACCGAGAGGTAACAGTCCCTCCTGTTACTGGCTTTGTCAGCTATTCTCCAGAGCAGCCTTTCTGCAGAAAAGGAACAAAAAGACTCTATTTGGAGTATCTGATTAGAAGCAAGCCTCAGTGCTTGGGCATTTCACCAGATTCTCTACATGGGCTTTATGTCTGCTGCAGAGATTGGATAAGCCCTTTCGAGTTTAGCGATGAGAAAACTAGACTCAGCGACCGGAGTCTCCGTCATAGTCAATAACTGCAAATAGAGATAGACAGAGCTGTGTATGGGGTACTTGCCCTGGCCAATGCCCTTCACTGGCTGACCCAGAAAAGATGACTTTCCCAGAACAAACCAGATAGGGATCCCAGGACCTACATGCTTTGTGAATCAAGTCCAGTCAAACAGTACGTGCATCAGTGTTTGAACACTTCTTGTGAGAAATGGAATGCTTTGGTTGGTTGATTGGTTGTTTGTTTTTACCCAGGGCCTCACAAACTTTAAACAAGTACTTTACAACTGAGCAATATTCTCAGCCCTGGAACGTTTTCTGTTATGGATATTGCAGTTTGTGTAGGATACAATGAAAAGGAAAAGCTGGGGTTTGGGTTCTTTTTTTCTATAAATGGTCATTAGAAGACTCTTGGGGTCCAACTCTAGCTAGCTCCTCCTTCAAGGACAATGAGAAACAGTGCAGTTTCATACCCCACCATGTTCTGTCTGTCACTCTGTCCCCAGTGTGCCCAAGGTCAGAAGGCATGAAACTGAAAGCAGATCTCCTTTGAAGCATATGCAAACGATGTTTGTGGGAGTCATCAGGAACCCACACTCCCTGCTCCTCTCCCCAATGTCAAACCGAGTTTCCTGATGGCATGATTCTATCCCGGGTATTGCTACAGGCCACAGTGTTCCTCTGGAGGGTAGGAGTGAGCACTTACTGGAACCTGGAATGCCTGAGTTTCTGTTTGAAAAGCCTAGCTCCTGAGAGGTCAGAGTACAACTCCCCTCTTCTTGTTCAGTGGCTTGGCTTGGAGCTAGGACATCCAAAGAGGTCTGTATATAAACCCTCCTTCACATGTTGGTTTGTCCTTCAATGAAGGGGACACCAGGCTGCCTCTCTTTACTTGTTTTAAATAAATAAATAAGTTGAGAAAAGCAAATATGCACCCTGGCTCTACACCATCTATTTTGCTATGTAAAACTTTTCTGTGGAATGATCTATCAGTGCTACCAAATGACTTCTCTTCCTGACTGAACTTCACGGGAAGGGAAGGGAAGCCAGGCAGACCCGCAGGTGTCCACCATTTCCTCTCACTGCACAGGCACCACACAAAAACAAACAGCACCGAACACACCCTCAGGAGCTGCATGGTTGTCCTCACTTGTCACGGTCTGTGTGACTCTTTTGCTATGTCTCTACCATATCCCGAACCTCTAGCTGTAATTTTCCCTTTTCCTTAGATTTTCTGTTCTTTTGAACTTAGGAAATGTCAGTGGTTTGTCTCAAGTATCTTTGGGCACGGACAAGGCTTTTTTTTGTCTCTTTCTCTTTAGAGTCAGAGCAGGAAAGGCCATTCAGCTTATCTTGCTCACTTCCTGAAATCCAAACAACTCTCAGAAACTACCTCACACCCTATTCATTCAAATATGTCTCTGTCCTTGGACGAGAGAGTCCGAGCCATTTCAACTTGACAAAAATGTTTGGAACTGGTGTGAAAAGCCTCCATAGACTTTGAGAAGTAGTCTAGAAAGTCTGAAGCAAAAATTGGTGTGGTTAGTTCTCTCCTATGGAAACGATTTAGAAAAAGTTTTTCTTTCTTCAGAGAATGGCACCCCAGTTGGCTGCCCAGAGCATCCCAGTGGACTGACAGTTGATATGTTCAAACTCTGCCCCAAAGACTGTGTGTCCACTGAGTGGGGGACGTCTGCTTATTCTCACAACTCCTCTTGTCCTAGCTGAGAAATGTGCTTGGAGATTTGTGTGTGATGGAAATGAAAGATTTTGAACAAATTTGTTTGCCTTCAATCAGATCAAATGCATTTTAAAATCATTAGAAGAACATTAGGGTTCTCAAATCTTTAAGGGGAAAAAAGTAAGAATTCTAATGCAAACCTTTCTGTCTTTAAAAAAAAAAAAAAACTGTTAGCACTCAGATAGGTCATCTGTACAAACCAAGTACATTTCCAAGCACAGTGTATGTCTTGGTCAATGATCTATGCCCTTTCTGCAGCTCTCTTCCAGCTCTGCCGGGGAACACAGAACTGTCGAGGGAAATACACTGTCAGGGCCCAGGTTCAGAAAGTGGGCGTGAGCGACTTTCTCACTTGACAGGACACTGAGACATACCTGCACACTTGACGATGTACCAAGACAGTGTGGTCTTGGGAACATGGCGGCGGAGGTGTGGGTTTGTGTGAGTCAGCGCCTAAAGCCTGGCCGTTATGACTGCTAGTAAGTCTCTCCAGTCACGCCTCTGAATCCAGAGATGAGTGATGGACGCTCTGCCCAGTTCGTGCCACCAGGAATCTGTTGGTTGTTATCAGCTGAGACAGTGGATGTCTTCATCCATCAGCTCTCACTGCTCATGTGGAAACCCTTCGCCAACACTCATCAGAGGAGCCAGCCTCAGAGTATGGGAAAGTTCCATTACCAAACCACTGGATTTGTAGTCATATTTCATTGTCAGAGTTAAAAATAAAACCCAGTCACCCAAAATCATGACATCTCATTCTTTTCATTAGAATATGATTATTTACTAGTTTTGAATAAATTCCAGTGGCATTTCACTCACTACATTGCTTTTATAAAGACTTACTGAGAGAGCCATCAAGGCAACCCTTTTTAACCCTTTAAGCAGCTTATTTTTTTTTTTTACTTATTTTTGCCTTAGTGATGGTTTTTTATTTTATATTTTGCTTTTTATTGAAAATAGTTTTTTTCTCACATCATATATCCTGATGACAATTTCCCTTAACTCTCTTCCTCCCAGTTCCTGCCCACTTCCTCTCCCATCCAGATCCACTCCCTTTCTATCTCTCATTAGAAAAAAATAGGCTTCTGAAAGATAATAAGAAACTATGGTAAGATAAAACAAAAACCATCACATTGGGGTTGGACAAGACAATCAAAGAGAAGAAAAAGAGCACAAGAGAAGACACAAGAATCAGATTGTTTGCACATTCAGGAATCCCATAAAAACATTAAACTGGAAGCCATAATATACACCCAGAAGACCTGGTGCACACCCATGCAGGCCCTGTGCAAGCTGCCTCAGTCTCTGTGAGTTCATTGAGCTTTGCTCATGTTGATTTAAAAGGCCTTTTTTTTCCTTGGTGTCCTCCATCCCCTCTGGCTCTTAGATACTTTCTGCTTCATCTTCTTCGGGGTTCCTTGAGCTCTGAGGGGAGGGATTTGATGGAGACATCCCATTTAGGGCTTAGTGTTCCAAGGTCTTTCACTCTACCCACATTGTCCAGTTGTGGGTCTCTGTATTTGTTACTATCTACTGCAGGAGGAAGCGTCTCTGATGATGGCTGAGCAAGGCATTGATCTATGAGTATACCAGAGTGTCATTAGGAATCAATCACTTTATTGCTACCTTTTAATTTTTTTCAGAACAGTAGTATGTGGTTTTACCCTAAGTCTCTGGACTATCAAGTTTCTGGTCACCCAAACAGTGTTGGGTGTGGGTTCCATCTTGTGGAGTGGACCTTATGTCAAATCAAATATTGGTTGGTTACTCCTGCAAGTTTTGTGACACCGTTGCCCTAGAATATCTTGCAGGCAGGACACCATTGTAGATCAAAAAGTTTGTGGCTGGGTTGGTGTTTATGTTTCTCTTTTGGTAGCATGCAGAGTGCCTTCCTATACCAAAGACACTAGGATGTGGGGTGAAGGCTCCAGATCAACTTCTCCAAGTTCGGTGAGTTGTGTAAATGTTGTTTTCAGCAATAGGGCCTGGTGGTCAGTTTGTGGAGAACAACCTATAGCCTTGGCAACCGCTTGTGTTGTTTGGGGATTCCCACGGGACTCCTTTGGCCAACAAGATGTAACCCATTTCTGATACTGGCTGCTTCATTTGGTGGCAAGAAATGGCCAGTTGGAACCCTGTCTCTTCATAATTTGGCAATATCATTTAGCTTGCCTTCATATATGTGTATATTTTAGGAAACTTCTACTGTATTAGGTGTCCATACTACTCTTCAAATAGCCCTTAATTTTAGCTGTCTCTCCCCATATTCCCTCTCTCACCCTCTGCCCTTGATCTTCCCATACCAGGCCCCTTCCATCCATCCATATATTCTATTTCCCTTTTTTAATAAGATCTATATGTACCTCTAGTCCTTTACTCTATACATAATCTCTGTGGTTCTATGGATTATAACTTGGTTATCATTGACTTAACAGCTAATATCCATATGTAAGTGAATACATACCATATTTGTCTTTCTGGGTCTGAAATA
>CABHPQ010175535.1:25025-39760 GCA_902168405.1 Peromyscus aztecus
CCCTCCCCCCACCAGCATGTCCCAAAGGGAGATTTCCTGGGAACATCTGCCACAATTTCTGTGTTTCAGAGTTTCCATTGTCTCTGGTTCTCACTGTGGGTGATTTGGCCAGCCTAGATGTACCTGACAAGGTCTGTGGACATTTGTAATTGTCACAAAAAAAAGGGGGTGAGTACTCCTGCATCTAGTGGGTAGAGTCACGGACACTACAATCATCCTCTAGTGCATAGGTCAACCCTTCCTCAAAGCTTCTCTGTCCCCAGTTGCCAAGAACACCAAGGCTGAGACACACCAGTGTTGGGATTATTGCAGAGGGCATTGTGAAGAAGAAATGGAAACACAGACAGGTACTGGGAAGAAAGCAAGGCATCCATCTCTGAGTAGTAACATAGATGACGGAACGGTTCATGAAATGTCCGTGGGTGGCAAGAGGTCCTGAAAATGGATTAGGGGACCAGAGAGCTACTGTTTATTTGAGTTTGAACCTACAAAATGTGAGTGAGCCTGTAAGACATTGTGGCTGTGGTGGTGAACTGACTGGAGCGCTTGGGGATATGCTGAATCTCCTCTAAATGTGTTAGCAGCCTTCTCCCACCCTGACAATGCAGCTGAGATGATAAACTAAACATGGTGGATGCTACATAGAATGAGATAGTTATAGATCTTTGAAGGAGCGTCCTGCTTTGGTCCATAGTTTTGAAAGAAACTGCAGTCCAAGGTCTGTTGACCGTGCTCCTGGAAAGAAACTGCAGTCCAAGGTCTATTGGCTCTGCTCCTGCTGCTGTTGGAATTGTGGGAAGACAGAACACCAGGGTGGGGATGGCTGAAGAATCAAAAGACAGAGGAGAGAAGTAGCAGATCCTGCAATCCACTTCAAGGGCACACTCCCAATATCCTAGGTTCACTTTTAAAAGCTCCACCACCTCCCAGGGACAGAATGGGTCAGGACCAAGCCTTTAACATATGGGTCCACGGAAAGATTGAGGTCTAAACTGCAGCATGTGAAGATGGGACACACTTGTCTCTCATCCTTCCTTCCTCTCTTCTTCCCTCCATCCCCCCCCCCCCTTTTCTTCGTTCTCCTTCCTGTAGCTAGAGTTTTCCTGCCTGGTCCACAGTCAGGACAAATCTCTCTCACCCACCAGTCCCACAGCCGCTCAGACCCAACCAAGTAAACACAGAGACTTATATTGCTTACAAACTGTATGGCCGTGACAGGCTTCTTGCTAACTGTTCTTATATCTTAAATTAATCCATTTCTATAAATCTATACCTTGCCACGTGACTTGTAGCTTACTGGCATCTTCACATGCTGCTTGTCACAGCGGCGACTGGCAGTGTCTCCTCCCACCTTCCTGTTCTCTCAATTCTCTTCTCTGTTAGTCCTGCCTATACTTCCTGCCTGGCCACTGACCAATCAGTGTTTTATTTATTGACCAATCAGAGCAATTTGACATATAGACCATCCCACAGTACCTTCCCTCTATTTTGTCCGTGTTAGATAGAGAGATACAGATAGCTTAAGGTCTCTATATGGCCTATTGGTTCTGTTTCTCTAAAGAGCCCTACTAGAGTCTGTAAGAAAAATAACTGAAGACAATCTAAATTGTCAATGGATTTGATAAATAGCACTTAGCATACTCATATGATATAATACAGAATATTCATCAGAATACATAAGTAGTTTGTGATTTTCCATTTGCCAATGAAATGCTGACTATGCAAAATAGTCTTAAATAATACTTTAACAAAATGCCAGTTATGCAAATTTTTAAAAGACAAACCATTCCTAAGCTTCAATTATGGAAAATATAAGCTGAGAAGAAAATACAAAAATGTGGGCTGGAAGAATGCCTAACTAACTAAGCAGGGGATTGTGATCTACTAGGAAACACGTAAATAAGTGTGGCTAGAAAGGAACCCAAGGAAGGGTCCAGTTTTATCAGAAAAGCTTAGTTCTGTTGTAATAACTGTCTGGGCCATATATGACATGATGGTAATATTTGTCCTTCCCAAATGGTGTTTGTGTTGGGTTGGATAATGCCTTCCCCACCCAAAACATGCTTTCCCCTTAACCTGTGAATGTGGCGTTGTTTGTTAAAAGATCTAATTAGGGATCTGCCTGTGATATCAGTCTGACTCAGAGTGTATCCTAAGACCACTGATGAGCTTTCCCAACACAGAATTCAGTTCTGATTCCAAACTTCCAGAACCGTTACCCCAAATTGTGCCAATACACCCTAGAGAAAATGAAGAACCCACTTAAAGCATGTGCTGAAGGCTGGTTGGCTCATTAGCCCTCACTGACTCCTGTCCTTCTTGGGCAGTTCACATACTCAATCTCGGCATCAGTCTATGATCATAAAAGCTGCCACTTGTCCGCTGAGTTCTTCCTTGCTTTGGTGACCTTGGGAGCCATGTGTTCCAAACGTCAAGGCTATAGGTAGATCAGAGCTGTCCTGGAGAGCAGCCTGACTTTGCCTTTAATGAGCAAGAAGTACACTTATACTTGATTGATTGATTGATTGATTGATTGATTTTGGCTTTTTGAGACAGAGTCTCATGAAGACTTGACTGGCCTTGAACTTGCTACACAGTTGAAGAATCTGAACTTCTGACTCTTCCACCTTCATCATCTCCCAACTGCAGGAAGTGTAGGTGTGCATCACTACTCACAAGAAGGACCCCTTTCTTGTATAACTGAGACCTTGGGGTATGTTTGTTCTGCAGCAAGCCCTCTTTCCCGACACATACAATGCCAAGAAGCAACTATCTCATCTTTAATCTACTGACCTCCCTGGATATCAGAATTTTCAGATCTTGCAACCCAAATTCATCTTCTATTATCAGGGTTCTGTCAGTTCTCTTTCAGATTATTAAGCCATTAGTCAATGTGTGTTAAAATCAAATCACAGCCTCTTCCACTGGGACCTCACAAATACTCCACAGCCAAATAATAGTTTGAGTCTCTCCTCTGACTCAGAAAGTAAATCATAACACAACACATTTTGCTTAATAATAAAAACAAAGTCACTTTCACTGAGGCTCTGGATGCCAAGTATTGTCAAGCCACTCAGCTCTGCCCTCAGATGCCTGCGGGTTGGTTTGTTTACTGACACTTAAGCAAGAGGAAGGGGCACCTCACCAAGGCAGTGTGGAGCTGTTTGTTAATTGTAACTGATGAAGTCTTGCCCTAGTCTTTCTTTTTTCTCTTATATGTTTCTTTTCTTTTCCCATCATTCACTGTCTGTCTGTCTGTCTGTTTATCTATCTATCTATCTATCTATCTATCTATCTATCTATCTATCTATCATCTATCTATCTATCTATCATCTATCTATTTATTTATTTTGAGGCCAAGGCTGTCTTTGAACTCACAACCTTCTGCCTCAGCTTTCCAAGTGCTGGGAATACCAGCATGTGCAAACTCATTCTTCATCCCTGATTTTCCACAGAAAATGGCGCTTGGGTTGAGTTTTCACTTTATTTTACCAAATCTATGATGTAATTTTTAATGAGAAGAAAACATGGGAATGAGGAGGAGGAAGGAAATGCTGTGAACCAGAAACCTGACATTTCCAAACCTACCCCATCAGCTGTGACCTGCATGAGCCATAAAGCTACTGAGGACCTCAGTTTCCACATCTGCAGAATGGATGCAATAGTATTTATCTCCTTGGATTATCTGAAGCGGAAAGTCAATAATTTATATGCCAGACATCTAGAAGCAGGCTCAGAAAGCGGTGAAGGTTTTAAACACTCCAAGCCAAGTCCTCAGGGAGACTCACTTTCCACAGATGTGCTGCTTCTCTCAAGGCAGACAACCCCAGGAAAATTAGAGCTGACAAGTTTGGTGTCACTTCTTAATGTTCTGACATGGGCTGCAAGGGTGCCAGGGGCCTATGGTCACTGACAGAGAATGTTGTTTCCACACATCTAGGCTTTAGTATGGAATCCAACCCAAGTCACAAGCACATACCCCCACATGCCACTCCAGGCCATCTTGCCCTGCCAGTACCACCCACCAAGGGCAGAGCCAGGTGGTTGTGACTCAACCCCGTCTTTATTTTAACTTGGCACCACAGAGCTTTTGAATGGAGTCCACAAATGTGTTAGACAAAAATAGGCTAGTGAGCCCTCACCAGGGCTTCATTGTTGAGGGATGACAGTTGGCTGGTGGTTACACAACCGAAACCTGGGCCCACCACGGAAACGCCAGCTCAGCCATACACAAGGCTGAGCTCTCTACCCACGGCGCCTTCCTTTGTTTTTTATTTTCTCGGCCACGCCCCCACCTTCCATTCTTTGGGATCCAATTTTTAGAAAGTTGACAGGTTAGCTGGTGATAAAGCTCCTTGGCTAGCTTTCCTGACTTTAGATTAAAATCCTGAGAAGACTTGGGAGCCTCGGTCGGGTGTCATCCGTTCCCAAATCCCAGTGGAGTGGAGGGGTGCACTGACTCCAGTTGCACACCCTCTCCCTGAAACTTACTTCTCTGGGAGCTCCGTCGTCCTTTGTATCATCACCCCACAGGAACCCAGTCACGTTTTATACCATCAACCATTCCTGGTGACTTTTCCCACCACGTCTCACAGTTTTGTAGTAGAGAGAGATTTCTCAGTCCTCTGCGAAACACTGATCTTGTTTCAATAATAAAAGAAAATATTTTACATGGCTCACATCGAAGGTTTGGTTTTTTTTTTTTTTTTTTTTCCACATAGCCATGATTTGCCCCTTTCTCGAACCCGGTTTACATGCCACCTGCTGGCCCTGGCTGACAATGCCCTATGTCATCCTCTGAGTCTGTGGATGTGTACTTAGACAAGGTCTTCTCCTTGTCCCTCTGAGCTGTGACTTCTCCTACCTCCCCCTGCTTCTTGAGCAGAGATAGAAGAACAAGAGCAGAGTGCAACCCAGACCACCGTAGATAGACCAGTGCCATCCAGGCCGCCTGTCACCCTTGGGCTGGGACAGCAAGAAGAACAGACAAGTCCAGTGCTAGGCATCCCTCCTCCTCTCTGCTGGCAAGAATTGTCCTGAGATAAAGGTGAACATCCTTCTTGTGTCTCACACTTGGGCGCTTAGTCACCAAGCCTTGCCTGAGAAGCCAGCAAAACACTTGCCAGAAACTGGTGTTTTGGAGCCAGTGGGAGTGTGTGCCCAGCTCCTGTATTTATCTTGTTGGGCTGTGTAGCCTTGAACATCTGACCTACAGTTTTGTTTTGTTGTTTTTTCATCTGGAAAACAATGAAGCTAACACCCACTTTGGTGGAGGGTTGTGAAAACTGCCAAAAATGAAAATGAAATGTGGCAGCCTGGTTGTGGAGCTAGGAGACTTGGGATGAATAGCTTTGGAGGGGCCCTGATCTTCCTGGCTGGGCACAGCAGCCAGCCAACTCTACCGTCTCCTGATATCTGTTGACTCGATGTGCTGTTTTGATCAGGTTGTTCATTTTTATTATCCCATCTACCTAGGCGTCTCTGATTTACCCCACGAATGACTGCTCTTTTCCAGTGCCCCATGGCAGGCTATAATCTCTTTTGGCTATCCTTAAAAAGACCCATTGGTAACACACCCTACCCCCAGGCCCTCAGGATTCAGCATTTCCAGCCCTCCTAGGGCTTGCTGTTGTGGGGTCCACTGGGTTCATTTACATCCTTTCCTAAGTCATGAGGAGCACAATGGTCTGAAGCCAGGGGCAGGGCTGGACCAAATATCAAGGCTGATTCTGCCCCAGAAGGTCTTGGCTGCCAGGGAATGCATGGATTGTTGAAGTTCAAAGTCGATCTTCCCTCTCTTATGAAAACACATTTGTGCAAGGGCCTGACTGGATACAGCTATTTTCCCTGCTTGCTGAGGAAGTCTCCCTACTCTGGCCAGGTCCTGTGCTCCAGGTTTGTTTGTTTGTTTGTTGTTTTGCGTGTATCCACTTGAACACTCCCATCAGTCCCACCACCTTATGTTTTGAGGGGCTTGTACTCCTTACTCATGATTGCTTCTGCAAGGTTCTCTGAAACTGGGCACGGGGAGGGGAGGAGAGATCTGCTGAGGAATGGCGCTTTATAAATCAAAAAATAACACAAAATACTATAAGCACTAGAGGCTGGAAAGAGCTTGCGAGCCCCCCAAGGGGCGGGGCGCAGAGTGTTAGTGAATGACAACACTGCCCTCTGGTGGTTAATTTGAGGAAGACGCCCATAGAATGCAGGCCGCACTCCAGAGTCTCTGTACTAAGCTTTCCCACTAATCCCAAAGATATCATAATTGAGCAATGTGAAGAACTCCGCCATGAAGCGCTGAAGCCACAAAGACTCAAAGGAGAAAACCCATGTAAAAATTCCATTGTTTTAGAGTGTAACAGTTTGTTTTTTCTTTTCTGCATTAGGCAAAAATTCCATGTTCCATTATTGTACGTTTTTGTGTTTAGTTTTCACATTGTGTACTCTATAGACTTATAATTTAGGTCCTCCGTGAACCAAAAACTTGGCTTCAGTACCTCCTCTAGATCCGGTAAGAACAATCATTGGTAGCCAAATGTGTATGTGTGATGAAACCTCTTTCCCAGGCTGTCCCTTTAAAATTTCAATGACTCAGTGTAAACTCCTCCAACCTAGGGTGGGAAGAAACCTGTAGTGAACTTGGGAATTAGGTGGAGGACCGGAGTCCAGAACAGCATATTCCTGTAGGTATTTTTCACTCCAGGCAGTATAATCTCGGCCACTTAACTCACTCTCTATTTCTTCAAAAACTAAAAGATTCCTGACGGTCATCCCACCACACTTTTGTGTGGAAACGATGGGTAGGATGGGTTCTTTAAAAAGCCCTTGGAGTTTCTTCTAAGGAATGCTTCATGAGCGCCAACTTATAAATGAAGTAGAAAAATACTGTATATTAGTGACAGAACTCCAAAACTGGGGGCAGTGGCAAAGACCTGTCACCCCAGCAATCGGAGGTGGAAGCCTGGGGATCCAGAGTTCACAGTCACTGCTATATGGAGAGTTCAAGCCAGTCTGGGCTACATGAAGCCTGTCTCAAAACAATCATAACACAGCACAGCTTCATTATGGCTGTGCATTTTCTTGTATGGGATATAATTGCCTGATCAGTAGAAGTGTTAGTTTTGGAAACAAGTGATGTTTCATTGCTGATTAATTTTTTAAGGTTTATTTAGTAGCATTTTATGTGTACCAGGGTTTTGTCTACATGTGTGACTGTATACCACATGTATGCCTACTACCCAGGGAGGCCAGAAGAAGGTATCAGATCCCCTGGAGCTGGAGTTACCAACAGCTGTGAACTACCACATGGATGCTGGGAACTGAACACGGGTCCTCTGCTAGAGCAGCAAGTGCTCTTAACCACTGAGATCTCTCCAGACCCAGACAAGTGATGTTTTGGAAGGAAGTAATAAATAAATACAACTCAGGAAAGGAAATCCTAAATGAATAAAATGAGGAATGTGTGTGAACGCCACATCATGCTCTGAAACCTCAGCCCTTCCCCCCAGAGGAGGGCTCCCTTAGGTGGAATGACGTGGGTGGGTGACGATTCCTCTACCATGGAAACAAGTGTCCGCTGGTTTTAAGGCATCTTCTTTTTGTAACGGTAGGAAAATAGATCTAGTACAAAGTTGTCCACTTAACCATTTTTAGAGGCAGTTACTGTCAAAAGAACATTCACATGTGTGCCTTCATCACTACCGTCTAGCCCCTGGGTTCTCGTCCTCGTCCCTGACCAGAACCGCACCTGCTCCACACTAACTCCCAGCCCTCAGCATCCAGCATTCTACGTTCTGTCCTCATGAATGAACTGCCCTGAGCTCCCCACTGAAGTGGGATCATAACGCTTGCCCCTTCACAACTGGTGTGTTTCATGTAGCCTTAAGTCATCAGCCCCATCCATACAGCACGCGTCACAGTTTCTCTTCTATTTGAGGCTGAATCGTGTTCCACTGCGGAGATGCATCATGTTTACTTCTCCAGCTGCCTGTCAGTGGACGTTGATTGTTTTCCCCCTTCGAGCGACTGTAAATAACCCTGTTGTGGAAATAAATGTGGACATCTGTTCAAGTCCCTACGCTCAATTCTGCATCTATTTCCCCAAAGTAGAATGGTCATGCTGCTTCTCATAGCAGACTCCTGCCCTCAGCCAAATGGGACTTTTTTTTTTTTTATCACAACCATCTCAAGGTGGTTCAGCTGCCCGCTTCTGATTGGTGTGACAATCACACTCTATCTGGAAGCTTTACAAAAAAGGCAATGTCTCGCTGTGGTGTCTCAGAACAGAAAGCAATACAGTAGTGGGTGTAATTAGTCATGATCTTCTGAAAGCCAGCTCACGATGAGACTCAGCCTCCTCCGGAACTCCCCATTATTTCTGCTTCCTTCTACTGCTGCACCCCAGACCTCGCCACCGAAAAGTAGGCTAGGAGCTGGAAGCAGGACACTCAGACTTTGGGGAACCTCAGAGTCCTCATGACCTAGTGCCTGGGTGGCATCTGGAGGGTGAGCAGCAGCCAGACTGGACCACACATCCCCAACATCATAAAGTCACCCTCCTTGTGGCCAGAGCTGCCCATGGTCTGGTAGCCTCCTGATTGGGTGGGGCACTATGCTGATGTCCAACCACACAGTGGTTTCCATGGAGCCTGGGAAAAGTGAGAAACCCTGGATTATGAGGGAACAAGACCCAAAGGACAAAAATGACTGAGTGGGAAGCCACCATAGCCCTGGCCAGGTCTGGGAAGGAGACGGGATGGGAAGTCATCTAAATATAGCCTGTTTACAGCCAATGATGGGCTCTCACAGACAGTTTGTGTGCGAGTGGGTGACTGCAACACCACTAAGTGACTAAACCAGCATTTTATCACCGGATTTTACTTGAATCTAAAGTGCTTTTATTGTATGTACCAGAGAACAAAAACCCCAGACGGTTGCTGTGGCTGGAAGACGGGCAGACTTTCCCATGGAAGCTTGCCATCTCTGCCTGTTGGGCGTCTGAATATTTAAAACAAAGGAGGTCTGAAGTAACCACTTGGTTTTCACGTCCTAATAGTCATCTTACTTCCAGTTTCCAAATGAAAAGCTCCACATCCATTCTTCACTTACCCACAGGGTTGTAAGTATCCAACACGGGTGTGAGCATTTCAAATGCTGGGGTCCGGGGGAGCCCCCGTTGTGCTTATCATTTTGCCGGGGACAGTGAGAATTTCTGGCAGAAGCCCACCTTGTTGTCTTATTGTTGGTGGCGTTTCCCCCAGATTCTGTGGGCCGGGGACTTCTGTCTCCACCTTCTGTCTTCAACCTTGGCTACATGGGAAAATGGCCTGAACAGATTCTCAAAGCTGCATACCAGGCTGCACCCTACATGGCTCAGTTCCGAGCAGCCAGGGTGATGTGCTAAAACTGGCTGGCCTCGCTACGGGTTGTACTGTGGGTGGAGAGGGCTACTTTGCAGGCTGTGGCGCACAGAGCTCGGGGGCTGCTCTAATTGAGCATGCTGGTAGCGAAAGCTCATCTTAGTGTCAGTTACTTTTATTTTTAACTGACACAAAGCTGCACAAATACAGGGTCGGATCCGATGTGGTTTTTCTAGATCTTTCCTTTTTTTCTAGTACCCAGGGCACCTCGATACTAGGCAAACACCTCCTGCCCTACCACTGAGCTATACCCCCAGCCCTTTTTTGTGCTTCTGTTGTTGTTGTTAGACAGGGTCTCATTCAGTTGCTTGAATTCATTTACAGCCCAGGCAGACCTTGAACTTGTCATCCTCCGACCTCATCAGCCTCCCGTGTAGCTGGGATTACAAGTCTGAGCCACCGGGTCTAGCCAATGTGGTATCGCAATGCGTGTAAGTACAGCCAAAGGTGTCACGGTCAGACCAAGTTGACGGCAATCCCGGCAACTCAGACTCCGACCATTTCGTACAGCAACAGGTACTTCAAAGATGCCGGAGGGACTGGAAAGGTGGCTCTGGGCTTAAGAGCACTGGCTAGTCTTCCAGAGGACTGGGGTTCAATTCCCAGAATGTCTATGGCAGTTCACAGTTGTCTGACTCCCCCAATCCAAGGTCTCCAGTGCCCTCCTCTACTCCACAGGATCCTGCAAGTTTATGAGGCACATAAGCTCACACAACCATAGACACATAAAAATAAAAGATCAATCAATAATTTTAAAAATTAAAGCCTTAAAAAAAGAAGGAGGAGGAAGAGCTTTGGCAGTGAGTGCTGGTCTCTGGGTGAGATGGTATTCCTAAAGAGAAGCACAAAAATCATTAACACAGGTGTGAAGGCCCGAAGGGGGAGTCCTATGTACCCCTCCTCACTCAGAGGCTTATTCCTCAGTCACAGTGCCTCAGAATGCCCTTTTTCTGTCCTCATTCAAAACACTCAGGGCTTGGAGACAATTAACTTGCCCCAAAGAGTAAAAGACCAATAAGAACCAAAGAGATGCCTTTACTGGAATCTTTCCACTGACACCCCCTCCTCACACTCAGCACCTGAACCCCAAACATCATTTATATATCCACCATACACACACTTCTCACCCCCCACCACACACACGGTACCTTTGCATACAAGCGTGTCCTACATGCTCACACACACGAGTACATACACATGCATGTACATATGCAGGTATACCCTGTGTGTGTGCACACATGGATGTACTCATTCATACGTGTGCATCCATGTGCATACACACACAACTGGGGCAGCAGCCACTCTCTTCTGTCAGACCACTGTTTGAGTCTCCCTCTCCATTAAGGTCCTGGAAGGTGAGGTTTCCCTTCACTGGTTGAAAACCTTTTTCCCTAAGACTAGTCAGTCCCCAGATCCTCCCTTCTATACTCCTCCTAGAAATACGTCTACGGGTCTTTTTTTCCCCTAACTTTTGAGTATTTCTTTGAAAAACCACATGGAAATGGACAAGGTTGTTAAATTGGCAAACATAGATGCTAATAATTCAGAAAGATGCGATTCTTTTCATTAGCTCTAGTTCCCCAACAAGGAATTGACTGGCCTCTGCCTCCTGGGGATTGTCTCCTGCAAAGCCCAATAGCGTCTGTATTTGATTTCATTTCACCTCCCTTTGCCTCTCATGTGCATTCCTACCTTATTGCTACCCCCCTCGGGGTTCCGGTTCCCCTAAGGTCCTGTCTTACGTCTCTGCTTACAGGTCTGGGTAGACATTTACACCCACAGGAGTCTAAGCCTTTAGTTAAGAGAACAACTCAACTGGGTAGGAAGCATCTGGGGCATCAACGGATTGGAGACAAGAGCTGAGCAACACGGGGCTCTTTTCACGTGTTCCCGGGTTCAGGACGACAAATGAGAGGCTTCCTTCCTACAAACCCCAACCGGACCACATCTGTGGAGGGAATGCCTCACAACAAAGTAGCTGTCAGGCTTGCTAACTACGCATGTGACGACACCATCTGTTAAGTCTGGTAGAAACAGCGGAGGGCTTAGCTGATTCGAGGGGCAATGTCAGACAGCTGATGTCAAATAATGACAAAATAGACAAGTCAGAATCTGCCACCAGCCTGTCTCAATCTGAGGTCACTGATAGTCCCTACCTGCGAGGCCCTTTAGGAACACGGGAACAATGTACTGTCTTAACCCCAGTTCTGCAAAAAGCAATGTGGCTCTGTCATTAGCCACTACTAAAGAGCTCAGATCTTTATCTGCAAGTTAGGGGTAATTAGATCCACCCTAGGGGAGGATGCATCCCTTGAGGGTATTTTAGGATATTGCTTAGCAGCAGTTTTAGTTGAACAATAATCATATGAAAAGCTGTTCAATGTACCATGCATCAGAGAAATGTAAATGTAAAGCATGTGGAGACAGCACTGGCTCCAGCCACATGGCTGTGGCTTTGAGGGGTGACGGGAACTCCTACAGTCTACTGACAGAAGAGTGAATTGGTACAAACACTTCGGAAAGCCTTAGGCAAATGCACTGACATACACCCCAGGAGTCCACACATATGCGATTTCCTAGGAGAAATGAGTCACATGTCCACACAGACTCCAATGCCACTGTTCCTGGACCTACCAGACAGATACAACCAGGAACGGCTCAGCTGAGATCAATGAATAGGCAGTCTGGGCAGCCGAAGCCCTGAACACTGCTGAGCCAGGAGAAAGCACAGGGCATATAGAGCCCAGCACCGCGCTGACAGAGTGAAGTGGGGCAGGCAAATGAACACACATTGCTTGATGCCTTAATGGAAAAGTCCAGGAAAGGCAAAACTAGTTGCTCAGGACAGTCCGTGGTTTCCAGGGACTGGTGCCTGGTGATCAGGAGAGAGGATCGCCTTCAAAGGGATGCTAGGAAATTTTGGAGTCATGGAAACATCCCATATCTTGAATGTGTAGATAGCTATATGAAACTACCAACCTTCATCCCACTGTCCCTATGGTATGTGACAAGTGTAGAGTGTGTGTGCTTCGAATATCTGAACTCCAGGACATGAAAATAATGACTCAGTAAAGCTAGGACAAATCATTTCTTCCATATCCCACCTCTTTTTAATACTATCACGGTGGCATTTGCCCTGGGGCGGCCAACACCTGTTGCTCCTCAGCTACCTGTGACCAGGGTCGCTCACTTCTGTGGCACTTGGCTGCAGTTAGGAGGGGGGCTCAGTGGGGCCTCTTGAGAAAGTGGCTGTCTGTTTCCCAGGTTAGCGGAATAAGAGTGAGTCACAGCCTCTCTTTCCAGAAGAACCACCAGGGAAGTCACTCTTTGGGACACAGCTTAGGGAGCAGAGGTTGGTGACAAGGAGGTGTATAAACACTGTTCTCAGGGAGCCCTAGCCATCAGTTTCGTTGACTGCAGCCTTGCATGAGAGAGGGTGAATCCTGAATACAGAAATTCCCGAGGAGGTCTTAGAGCCTGGGACTTCCATGGCAGGGAAAAGTGGGGAAGCAACATTCATCCTGCGATCACATTAAAACTGAATGTCAAGGTTGGTTGGTGTCCAAAGAACCACATATCTTTTCTTCTCCCATGTGCATGGTAGAGGATGAGTGGAAGTAACTCTACCAGATGGTAGTTTGTATGGTAGCCCCAGGTTCAAGGGCATCAAGTTGGTGTCTATTTGAGTTTGAGCTGTTCTGAGAGCAGAGTCTGGAATGTGTTTCTGGTGCAGGTGGTTTGCTGGGAAAGCAATTCCAGAAAGCAAGGTGAGGACCTGAGACAGGAGACTGAACGGTAAGAAAAGTCAGCAGAGACTGTGGCTGGGCCACGGTGGGCAACTGGGCTGGCCCTCAAGTGACCTGCTGAGGAACGGTGAGGAACAAGCATCAGAAACTGTGTCCAGTTTTGGAATGGATGCCTGAAATAATGACCTTGTGAAGAAAACAGAGGGTGGCGACGCGAAGTTTTGGAATGCCAGGCTATGGCCAGTTGCTTTTGGGCTGTGGGGAATCAGCATATCACAGAGGGAGCACATGGCAGAGCATCGATTCTCACCTCATGGCAGATGGGAAAAAAAATGAAAAAAGGAAGGGGTTGGGTCTCAGGAGTCCCTTCTAGGGCACACTTTCAATAATCAGAAGGCTTCCCACTGGGCCCATCTTTAAGGTTCCATCCTGTCACGATGACACTGAGCTGGGATCCCAGCCTCTGACACAGGTCTTTGGGAGTCATTCTAGATCCAAACAGCAGCAATGCTTTTGTCCAAAGGACAAGGAGCTTGGCATCACCCACCAGCTCCTAACTCCCATTGGTGGAGAGTCTCTACTATGAGCCTGTTTGCACGTGAACAGAGGTACTATATGGGATTTATGAAAGATCCTGGAGCTGAAGGGAGATCACTAGGGCATCTGCCTGTGCGTGTTTAGAGCTCCTCACGTCAGCCACACAGAAATCAGGTGAGTAGGAAAGTAGGCCACTTCTCAGCCTCAGAGCCCAGGGAAGAAAGCCATCAGGGGCAGTTTTTATGACTAAAGATGCACAAATACAGCAGCCCTAGAGAAACTACAGAGCAGGGTAGTTAGTTCATTCTGAGCTGCTGTCAAGCCCCGTGAGTGCTGCTAGGAGGCAGCAGGGTGAGCATGAAGACTTCCACGGGTTGCTACTGGCCCTTGAGCTTTAGGGTGGCGATCCAGCATGTGAGTCTCCTCAACTCTAGGATAAAAGGAGGTACAAGATCATTACTATATGCTCTCAGTCTGAGGCTTAGACCAAGCCATGTCCTAAAGGAACAGGGGCAGACAGTTCAGTGGCTTAATTTTAACCTTGGCACACTTCCTGCCCCTGTGCCTTGCATCTACAGTGAAGGCCCCAGATCTACATGGCAGGAGAGCTGCACTTGGGACAATCTGATACCCAAGCCTTATCCTGGAGTTGTTCACAATACACAGGCCTGTAACCAGAGCTTCAAAGGTGACCAGCCACTTCCAAAAGGCCACAGGGGGAGTCCGCGCTCTTTAAATTTTTGGCAGGGAAGGCTCATTCTATTTCTGCCATGTTTCAAAATATCAGTTGAATGTGTCCCACCTGTTCAGGGGAGGTCACTCCAGCTGGAGTTGAGTCTCATTCTTTGAGAAGCTTACATCTGGGAACACACTCTTGCCAGCTCCTCCCAGCAGAGGAGACTCAAAACCCCAGGCAGTCCTAGAAGGGCAATGGGGAGAGAAGGGAGAGATGGTAAATAGGCTCTTCAGAACAAAACTCCTTCTCAGTGGTGGTGCTTGTCTGCCTCAAAACTTCCAGAACCTGACTGAGCAC
>CABHPQ010175537.1:0-29317 GCA_902168405.1 Peromyscus aztecus
TTGCTAGGCTGTCTGCTGTGTTTGTTACCATGCTCTTCATTAAATAATAAGCCAATAAATATGGGTCTCTAAGTTCTGTGAGCCATTACATCAAATGATTAAAGTTCTCAAGGAAGGGGCTGTGATGGGGTTTGTGTATGTGCAAGGACTGACCAATGAAGGAAACCTCACACACATTTTGGTGATCAGAGTGTTAAACATAAGAGAGTAGAGTGGAATAAACAGTTAGTTTGTTTAATTTCTTTTTCCTATGATATGTATACACACACATAAAGTCACAAGTATAAAAGGAAAAGAAAGGCATTGCAACTCAAAATTAATCTTTGCAGATCTGGCAAGCTCTGATTATATTTGGACAACATCACTGTTGGCTTCCTGTCCTCCCATGGTGGTGTCCTAAGATCTTGAGGAATTGAACTGACACAGAAAACATATATATGTTCAGGTTCTCTCTGCTCCTCTCTATAGGTAACTTTTTTATTTATTGTTAAGCATATTGATACTATAATCTCCTAGAATGTGTACATGCATGTGTGTGTGCATGTGTCTCTCTGAGTGTATGTCTATGTGTGCACATGTGTGTGCACATGCACGTGTAAACATATCTCTATGTGTGTGTGCATGTGTGTATTTAGTTATCCAAAGAAAACATTAGCAACACTGTTCAACCTTAGTCCAGATAGGAAGACTCTACTTATCAAGATAGCATGCCTGTGTCCTATGGCCCTGATTGCCCTATGCAATTAAAAATTGATGTCACAAACATTAAAACTTTATAATTAACATTATTTTTATTCTATGCTTATGATCCAATGTTCTGCTTATTGTCTAGTTCCCATACAATCAGCTAAAGAGAAAAAAAATACCTTGGCCAGAAGACATGAGTGTCTGCTTTTTTCCACTCTTCTATTCTTTGCTTCTAATTAATTCATTTACATTCTGATTTTATACATCAGTCTCCATGAGAGGCTAATGTGAGTGTGCCTGTGAGAAATCACTTTTACATTTAATGAGGGAAAAAATACAAAACCCAGAAGCTGGACTCAGGACTAATAAATTCTCACTTGTGAAACCCTTCGTAGCAAGGTATAAGCCTCTTCTAAATACATCATTTTCAGTGATACATGTTCTAGAACTTTTTTATATGTTCTGGATATTAATCCACTGTCAGATACATAGCTTTCCAAGATTCTTTCCCATTCTGTGGGCTTCCTCTTTACTCAACTGATTATTTCTTTAGCTGTGCAGCTTTTTAGTTTTATGAAGTCCTACTTGTTACTTCTTGTCCTTAGCTCTTGGGCAAATGGAGTCCTATTCAAAAAGTTATTTCTTGCACCTATACCACATAGCGTACTGCCTAGCAGTTTCAGTGTTTCAGGTTTCACACTGAAATCTTCGGTCTGTTTGGAGTTAGGCATTGTGAAAGGGGATAGATACTATTCTAATTTCATTTCCCTAACACCAGAAAAGACATTTATCTAACTTTTGTCTTGCAAGCACCTAAAATGATCTCAATAAAGTATTTCTGCATGTGGACTTGCAGTTTTCCCAGCATGGCAGATGTTGTCTTTTTTTTTTTTTTTTCCAGTGTATATTCTTTTGGCTCTGACCCAAAAGCTTCTTCCTTGAAGAGCAGATTTCATGTTACCAGATAGCCCCATGCAAGCTTCCAAAGAAGGGGAGCAACCAATAATCCCACCCAGCGACGACGCCTATGAACCACAACAACAACCAGCATGGCAGAATAATCCGAAGTGTGCAGTAGCGGCACACGGACCTTGGCAGTAACCAACTTTGGGGTAAGACATGTGACACGACCTAGGGAAAGTTGCTCCAGAGGCTAACCTGTCACCTGTGTCTTCACCACTGCCCAACATGCCAGCACAGTTCATCGGATAGGGTAACAACGGTTGTGAGGAGGACTAAATTTCTCACAGCTAGCATCAGGGCAGGTTCAATCAGCATGAAAGAAATAGATTCCAGAGGAAAGAGTTGCCAAGGAACGTGCCAGCAGAGGGAGCCAGCCTCAGAGACAGAGTGAGCAGAGAGAGAGAACAAAAGACAGACAAGAGAGGCCATGCTGCCCTTAGGACCCTAGCAAAGGAGAAATAGATGAGATCTACATGAGCAAACTGGGAGTGGGGGGATAATAGAGGGCAAAGAATGGGGGATGAGAACATAAGGAAATGGGAGGGTCAAGCTGGAACAGGGACAGAGTAGGAGAGCAAGGAAAGAGATACCATGATAAATGAAGACATCATGGGAATAGGAAGAGGCAGAGTACCGGGGAAGCGCTCAGGAATTTACAAGGATGACCTCACCTTGGACTACTGGCAATGATCGAGAGGGTGCCTGGACTTGTCTACTCTGGTGACCGTTCTAGTGAATACCCTAACTGTCATCATAGAGCCTTCATCCAGTGACTGATGGAAGCAGATGCAGAGATCCATGCCAGGGGCCAGACTGAGCTCTGGGAATCCAACCAATGAGAGAGAGGAGGGGTTCTGTGGGCAGGGGATGTCAAGATCATGATGGGAAAACATGTAGAGATGACCAGTCACACTAGTGGAGACCCATGAACTGCAGAGTAGTGGTTGTAGAGCCCCCATAGGATTAGACTAGGCCCTCTGGTTATAGGAGCCAGTTGTTTAGCTTGAACTGTTTGGGGGGAGGCCCCAGACAGGGGAATCAGGATACGTCCCTGGTGCATGGGTGGGCTTTTTGGAGCCCTAGGGTGTGACACCTTACACAGCCTTGGTACAGGGGGCAGGGGCTTGAACCTGCCTCAGCTGAGTGTGCCAGACTCTGCTGACTCCCCATGGGAGACCTTGATTTGGAAAATGTGGTGATGGGGGTGGAATGGGGGGAAGGCCGGGGGTGGAAACGGGGAAGAGGGGGGATCTGTGGTTGGTATGTGAAGTGAATAGAAAGTTTCTTAATAAAAAAAAAAATGAAAAAAAAAGGAACTCAAGCCACACCAGAGATGAGAGACCCCAAAGCCAGTCCCTTCCTCTGCTTTCATTCCTTGGAACTTTCTATTACCATAATGAAGCACCCCAGACTTGAACTTGAGAGAATTCTTGAATAGAAGTTGACAGTTTGTGTGACTTTTCCCCTAGGGAACATCTCTCAACATTTTTAAATTCTCATTACTGAGGACAGGGGTCGCCTTTATAATCTAACAGCAGAGAATAAGGGTGCGGCTAAGCATTCCACAGTGTTCACCCCACACAGGAACTGTTCCCCACTCCCCCAAAAAGTGACTAATTGAGAAAGTGTGGTTTAGAACAATCCTTTTTTTAGTAGTTTCTTCCCTTGCACTTGTGCTTTGAAAGTGATTTTTAAAAAATATTGGCTCATATAACCCTCCAATACTACGATTTAATATTTATTATATATTTTATTATTCATAGACATTTCTAGTAACAAGAAAGTCATGTTAATGATGAAGAAATCAGAAAAGTTACTAAATTTATAAAGCAGGTCACAGTGTCTTCATGACTATGATTAGCAAATATCACAAGGGAATTTGGCAAAATTTTTCACACCTTACTTGATTAAATCCACTCTCCTGTGAAGGTGAACTGGAGAGCTTGGAAATCTATATTCCCTCTAAAGAGTGAAGAAAATGTTGATGAATTCACCTGGCAACTGTATAAATGTGTAGAACTTCCTTACTACAAAGTTGATAAACTACAGAACACCATATGCACATGGTTGAAACTGACAAATTAAGATGCTATTAATAAGGTGGCCATCATGAAATTGGAGTCAGTGCATTGGTCATCCAGTTTATAGAAGAAGGAGGTGGAAGACATTTCCTCACCAATGGGATCCTTAGGGGTAGAATGTGAATACCAAGAAAACACTCTGAAATTATTCCCTTACCAGGTAGAAGTGATCTTGGCCATGATTGTTCTTTTCAGGTGGCCTTGTCTTGTCATGAGACACCCTCTGCCCTTTACTGTTGCCAGCGTTGTGGGGTACATAAAGCTTCCTAAGATTCTGTAAGGTATATGGGTTCCTTCCTCATCTCACCATAATAGCCATTATTCTACAGTACATAATAAGCATGATTAGAAAAGACAGATGGGATGAGCCTACCAATGTAAAATGTGCCCCTCTGTTTCAAATTCTTGTCTCTGAGGATGGGTTCTCATCTGGAAATGTCATTGTCTTCTTATAAATCCCCAAGAACTTGTAACAAACAGTACTCACCCAGTCTCCTTCCCTGACTCCCCTCCAAGTGTTAAGCCCTTCTTGTGAGGAACTCGGATTCCTTCTCTGAGCATACCCTGAGTTGAAGATTAATTCATTCTGTCAGTGACCTGGGAAGAAGGAAAAATAAGACATTTTCTGCACAGCTACTGCAGCTTCTATCCTTACTGCCATGCAAACTGCAACTCAAGCAGTTCCCTGGAATTTCAAATGGCAACATTTTGCTGGTCTGCATTTGCTAGCAAATTATCACCATGACTCTTTTAAGAACTTCTATCTCCTGTCTCCTGCCCCTTAGACCTTAATACCCTCGGGTCTCATCTTTTTTCCATGCATCCCTTACTTGAATATGATACCTTTAAGCCTGAGCACATTCACCCAGGTTTTATGAGTTAAACTGTCACACATAAACTTGGTTATGCACAAATAGCCAAGAGAGGAAAAATGAATAACTTTGATACAGAATGTCACTTTTATATAAAAGCAGCAAAGATCACTGCCATGAATGGAAAAGTGTGAACAAAAAAAAAAAGAAGTAGAAGAAATATGAATAAAGCTTTCTCTGGGCCTATCTATAAAGCAAGATGCACTAAACACACATACACACACACACACACACACACACACACACACACACACAAAATGTTGAATAATTTGCTAATGGATGGTCATAGTTCATTAAGAGATGATGCTATCATATAGCCAAAGGTTGTCAAGTTTTACACAGAGGAGCCAAGTTATAAATGTCTTAAGATCCACAGTTAATAAGGTCTCTTTTTCAGCCACTCAGCTCTGTGTGATAAGACAGAGCTTTAATAGAAAAAAATGGAAATGAATGGGTGTATTAGTTATTTTTCTGTTGCTGTAATAAATACCATGACCAAAAGCAAGTTACAGAATAAAGAGTTTGTGATGGCTTAAGGGCCTGGAGGAGAGTCTGTACTTGTAGAAGAAGCAGGCATGGCCACAGGAGCAGGAAGCTGGGTAGTCACATTTTGTCCCCTCCCAGGAAGCAGAGAGAACAGGGAGAAGGGTGACGCTACAAACTCTCAAAACCCACCCCCAGCAGTATACTTCCTCCATCAAGGCACCACCTCCTCCTAAAAATTCCATGACCTCTCTAAACTGCCTTCAGCTGGGGACCAAGTGTTCAGAACCTGAGCCAAAAGGAAGCATTTCTCATCTGAACCACCAAAATGAGCATGGCTGGGTCTTAACAAACATTATATGAATGTTGAAATTCAGATTTTAAGTGATTTTCACATCTCACAAAGCACTCTTCTTTTGTTTTTGTTTTTGTTTTTTTGTTTTGTTTCAGAAATTGAAACTCATTCTTAGCTCAGGGGCATACACAAAAGGCCAGAGGGTGAACTAATGTGCCACAGTTTGCTGTAGTCTGAGGGAGCTTAAACATATTTTGTTTGTGAAATGATTCTCAGAATACTCATTAAGAATCACAGCTCAGTCATCCCCAGTTTTCCTCCTGCTGTGTGGAGCCATCTTCTCCTGATCAGCAGTCTAACAGTTTAAATGCAGGACTTCCTTCTAGTAAGTTGGTCCAAAATAAGAAAACTAAAGGATGCATTTTAGGAGCAGAGTTCTTTCTCATGGTACACTAATTAGTTGGTTTTCAGATATAAGTTAGTCTAGTGTTTGCCCCTTATCCCCCTCCCCCCAAGTTCCTATAACCATCAACTTTTTGCTGTCTCAGAGTTGAAAGACCAAAGGAAACAGAGGTAATGCCAACCGTTAAATCCCCAGATCAGACCCAATCAACCAGCATCATTACTGTGCATACTAGCACATCACAGCATTATCAGCTCAGAAGAAGACCAAATTAAGACCAGCGAGGAGCTGAATCAATCAATTGCTAGGCTGGTCAATGGTCATAATAAGACACAAACTGGGACCATAAAATTTTACAATTCCCAGACAACTGCACAGATGTACAGAGAGACAAAATGTGCCAAGGAGGTACCTGAGGGTAAATTCCAGCTGCCATATATATGTCCAGAATAGAGAAAGTTAGGAAAAAAAAACTAATAAGTGCATAGCTGATGATAGAAATATACAAGGGTGAGTATTACAAAGCTAACAGAAGCTTAACTATTCCCAAAAGAGACAGATAATAAATAAAAAATGAACCTAGTCTGTGCCAAATTGTGAGAATGTTGGCCAAGCAATCATAGAATAATAAAAAGCTCTTAATTTCCCACCACACTAGATAAATGATAAAGATAGATCCATTACTAATTTTCACTTATTCTTGCCCTCCCAAAACGATGGGCCAAATTTATCTAAGTCTTGTTTTTTAACATGAATGAAGCTCCAGTGACACTTTCATTCAAATAAATTTCCAGTGTATCTGTCCTAATAGCTCTCTAGACACAGTGTTCTGAAATCTGGACACAGAGTGGGGAGGGATGTAAGCAAATAAATAAATAAAATCTGAAAGTGGTGGCAGAGCTGAAGGTCAAACCTGGGCCATGGAATCCAACTAGATCTGGGGTAAGCTGCTTTACCTCCAGTGCAGTGAGTCAAGGAAGCGACTAGAGCTTGTTAGCATGGCCGGGATCCGGCTCTCCTCCAGCCAAAAAAGCTCCTTTTAGAATGCTATTTAACATGAAACCCCAAAATGTAGAGGTAAACAACTGCCTCAGGAGCCCCAATCACACTGCCTCCCTCTGGACACCAATGGGTGCATGCACACACACACACACACACACACACACACACACACACGCACGCATGCGCGCTCTGCCACAGAACTCCAGAGCCCTGGAGAACACTGCTGTTATAAAGAAGGAGGCCGTAGTAAACATGAATAAAGCCAAGCCAACACAGTAATGTTCCCCAATAAATGCAAATAATGACTATAAACAGTGCTCAGAGAAGGCTACATGGCTACGTAGCTTGGAACAAAACAGAGATAAAATCTCAACACAAGGAACTGGTTTTCTCTTTCTCTTCCAATTGCAACTCCAACCCCATCAACATTTTGACAAACATCATCAAGATACCCAGTCACCAAACTTCTCTGCTTCTTAATATCATCCAAGAACTGGTTTCTGCCGTCCCCAGCCCTCCTGAAAATCAACCAGTGTAAACCAACCTAAACCTCAAAGAAGCCACTCCCCCTTAGTCTTCCCCATGTGTGTTCCTGGTGGCCATTACTCTCACTGTTGCGTGATTAGCAGTCTATGCAGCATCCTCAAGGAAACCAGAGAAGCCCCACAAATGGGTCAAAAGAGATGGTAGCTAAGCTCAACACAACACAAATAAATAGAAGCTAATGTTTATCTGGCAAAATGCTACCACTCCTGTATGTTTGGCAGGGACAGTATAGTGAATACAAGGTATCTTTAACTGAAAATCCAGGGAACACATGCATCAGTGCCTCTGGAATAGAAAGAAGATGCACTCCCAGCCCTATCTGGGTCCTCTGCCCCACTTACATCATTTGGCACAGCACCCAGTACAGAAAGCATCCCCACAGGAATGCACACACAGAGAGAACTGTAAGGAGAGCCTCAATCAGATATATATATTTCAGTTTGTTAAGGGATTCTGTGGGGAAGAGTCACTGATACAAAATGAAGTGACACCGTTGCCTATTCTTCTCCCAGGGAAAGATGAGGAAAGATCCAGACCAGGTCACCGAACTCTGCACCAGGAAGCCTTCCACCCCTCTCCCTTCCCTTCTAAGAGGTCATGTAGGCAGGCAAGAAGAATTGCCTCTATCAGGCCAGATAGCCCAAGGTCATGGGCAGAGCAAATTCCCACTACACTTCCCCTTTTTGTCCAAATAAGAAGGTTTGAAACCTAATACAAAACTACATACAATAAGAGTGATTATCAAGTATTGTCTAGGAAAAAGAAAGGGTAATAACATAAACAAAAATAGAACCACAACCAACAAGAACAACGTCAAGTAAGAAACACATACCAAATGTCCAGATCATAGGTAAATGGCAAATTACAGAGATTACTCCAAAAGCTCTCCTATTCTGAAGAATCTAAATCTAGTACTTAATATGTAACTAATAGTATTCAATCCCATCAAAGACCTGAGAAGGAAAAGAATATTACCTGAGTAAACAGGAAATACAGCAAGTAACTTCCAAAAAATTTAAAAAAAGACAGAGACAGCTTGCTGCCTGGACAGTCACCCAGTGTAACGTTGGGCCATCCACTTTTTGCTATAGGCCTAGAATAGCTGACAGACCATTTTCAGAAGCAGGATATTTGAAAGACTGTCTTACCTTGTGTTGGCAAGTTTCAGCTGTCACTTTTCCTCATGTCCTGCTTGTGCAGAATGGAGGCTCTCGTTACAGAGAACAGCCAAGAATGGTCTTGGTTGAATTTAAGCACCAAACACAATCAGAGTGGCTGCAGCATGAAGTCACAGAGGCCCTCATGATGGTTCTGGAGCAGAGTACCTGAGTTCCTTTGAACCTTACATATAGAAAGAGTTTACCTTAAACAAACAAAATCAAAATCAAGATCTTACTACGTAGTCAAGGCTGCCCTCAAACTCACTGTGTAGATCAGGCTGGCCTTGAACTTTATACCCAACTGTTTCAGCCTCCCAAATATTGGGCTATGCTACCATATCCAACTCACAGTTCACAGACCTAAAGCGCCACAGAAGAGCTCAGTCCAAGCTTGAGTTCTGTGTGCAGTATCGGTGGACACAGATGGCAGGTTTGTCCCAGTCCTGCTTTCACCAAAACAATTGCTGATTCACAGACACTGGAATTTGCTCTAAATCTTCACTACCTTCACCAGCTGAGTCATGGAAAAGGTTGGAGATGTGGGAGGGGCACTGAGAGCAGTGATCATATTGGAGAAAGTTCTGGTAATAACTGTTTCAAACTCCAACAGTCTAAGTTCACACCTCTCCAAATAGCAAATATATTTGAGAGGACTAAACCTCCTAAATGAAACTACCTACCCAGGTCCTATTTAGTCCTGATAGATCATCAGGTTCAGCCGCTCCTCCACCCCCCTCCTTCCCAGAACTACCATCTGCTCCGAGCCTCTGCTCACACTTCATGGCTAGCACTAGCACCTGGCCTCTCTGCATGGACTCAGAAGGCCTCCTTCCCAAGCACAGCCCATCAGGGAAGCAACCTCTCTTATGCATTTTCTGGACCACCCATACTGCTTCCTTAGGCCATCTATCAGAGCAGAAATGACTCAAATACAGCCGCATCACTGAAGGCCACCCCAGCATGGGGGACAGTTCACCGAAGCTGGAAACCTGGAGCACACTGCACAGCCTGCAACAGCTTAGCAGGCTGGAGAGTGTCCTTTCCAGGTTGCTCAGTTGGCTTGTTCCTTAGGTCATCTGACCAGGCTGTTTTTCTTGAAATTGGGGTAGGCGTCATCTTCATCTTTGATTTCCAGGTGTGTAAGAAGGAATCTGTTAAAGGATCAATGTGCTGCACTGAACCCCCATGCAAGTTTTTGCTTTTACAACATACTGAATTTCATCCACACCTTCCAGAAAACAAAAAGTAGTCTGTATATAGATATTCACATGCTACTGTTCCAACCCTCAGGTTTCCTCTTCTAGCATCATCTCCTGCAGGGCCCAGACCCATGGTCTAGTCATCTAGTCATGCTGACATACAGTTCCCTCAGCAGGAGTGTATTGCCTCTCCTCCCCTCCTAGCTGACAGTGTTCTCCAAACAGCTCATCTGTTACTTTCAGAGTACCTTTCCTGCCCCATCCTCCCTCAGGCCAAATCAGAGGCCCAACTCTGACTCCCATTCTGCACAAAGATGCTGTACTCTGTGAAGCTAGTGTTGTGTGGTATGCTTTTCCAGAAGAGATAACACACACACACACACACACACACACACACACACACACACACACACACAAAATCTACTTTCCCCAAAATAAGGAGGCCACAACAAACCAAAATATATAGATAGTGCCAAAGTCCAACTTGGTGAACCAATGAGTTTTATTAGGGTTACTTACAGATACAGAAATGACTCAAAGACTGCTTGCTTCATTACCAAAGCCCATGCTAGCATGGGTGATTGATCAGCAAAGCTGGGAACCTGGAGCATACTGCACAGCCTATAAGAAGCTTACCAGGTTGGAAAGTATATTTTCCAAGTGGCTCAGTTGGCTTGAGCCTCTTTCAGGCTGCTTAGTTGGTCTCAGCTTCCCAAGGGTCTTCCAGTCTTCTTTGCAGCTTGTCTTGTCTGAGAGTGACTCTCAGCAGTCTTAACTGCCTACTTTTGGAGAAAGGGGCCTAGTGAATTTAGTCGGTTTCAGGGACTTCCTGAAGCTGTTTTGAGTTGTTTTCTTTTAGTCTTGAGGAGCTTCCTTACTGGGTGGTGTGGTGATATTTTACTTGTGCTGAAATGTGATATTTTATTTGTATGTTAATAAATAAAGTTTGCATGGAGATCAGAGATCATATCAAGCCATAAACAGAAGTCAGGCAGTGGTGGCACATGCCCTTAATCCGATCACATGGCAGACAGAGTCTCTGTGTGTTCAAGGGCACAGCCAAGCATGGTGACACATGCCTTTAATCCCAGTACCAACCATAGAGACCTGGAGGTCTGTAAAGTCAGGCAGTGATGAGGAAGTGATGTGGCTGGGCTTAGAGCCAATGAGAAGGCAGAACAGGAAGGCAATATAGGCGCAAGTTAGACAGAAAGAAGCTCTCTTAGGAAGCTACGGTGAGGTGGTGAGCTAAGGTGTTAGTTGGCGGCTATTGATCAGCTTGTACCTCTGTATTTGGCTCTGTGTTTTTTATTTAGTAAGACTGTTTAGAAATTCATCTGCAGGGTAGAATATTTAAATCTCCAAAGTGGAAAAGTCTCACTTCAAGGGCTCCATGTTAAAATTCACTTGGGCACCTAAGTACCCAGAGCCCAACTGCCGTTGTTCTTATTTAGTTGCTCTAGGAACCAGTACTTGGGGGGCTAAACAAGAGATGGCAAGATCAAGGCTACATAGTAAATTTGAGACTGTTCTGAGCTACATGATGAAACCCAATCTCATAAAAATGAATAAATATATAATAAATAATATAACGATGCTTTTACATTTTTATTACCTTAGTTGTGTTCCATTTTGCTCCATTATTGTATATAAAATGAGCAAGTAACAGATTTTCTGGGTAGGTGAAAGATGGAAAATTGGGAGAGTGGGCATCTCAAATCAGCTAGGGGTGGCTTCTGGACCATTACGTTAAGAAAGGCTTGATACTAAATCTAAGCTTTGTGAAAATGCCAGCTATGGCTTATTTCTCGGGAGGTATTTGCTACACCTCACTTTATTCCAGAAATAGCAGAGTGGTGAACGGTTTCACCTGAGCAGCTCACTATAGACTAACAGAGGGAATGGACAGCAATGGCAGACTATAGGTACAGACACTGGTGGGCACTCTCACACCGAGGTACGTTTTCAGCAAGTGTTATGTGCCTCTGCCACTCACCCCTACTCATCCTTCCTCTAGCCTGCTCCCAAAATCAAGGCTGAAGTGTATGCTGTTTATGCACATGCTTATGTGCTCTCTGGCTGTGGTGAGCTTTGACCATTGGACACCCTCCAGAAAATATGACTGAGGAAGCGACGTCAGTATTTCATTGGATATCTGCCTGCTGGGTTGCCTCAGGCTGACTCTGTTCCCTGATTAAAAATTAGTCTACCTACCTTCTAGCAGCTCCAGTGACAGAAGCTCTGAAACACTGGACTAGCCCCACTGTGTCTCTTCACTCACACTCGAATAAGTAGTCCCATTAAAAGATAAACTTCAGGCTGGGCGTTGGTGGTGCACACCTTTAATCCCAGCACTCGGGAGGCAGAGACAGGCGGATCTCTGTGAGTTCGAGGCCAGCCTGGGCTACCAAGTGAGCTCCAGGAAAGGCGCAAAGCTACACAGAGAAACCCTGTCTCGAAAAACCAAAAAAAAAAAAAAGATAGACTTCATCAAACTGTATTATTTAATAATAAAAAATAACATTAACATCACAGACATAAATATGCTAGGCAGGTGTCTTTGTACGCAGAGAAAGAAGGGTGCTTGCACAGCAGGAAGGGATGCAATGGACTAGAGACAGCACACACAGACACCATACCCACCTCATCATCTACCTTAGCTTCCAACCCATAATCCAGATCTGTCTTTGTCAATTAGTACTGACTGACTGAGCAGAGACAGCTCAAGCCATTTAGACTCTAGTTTGACCTGTGGGACTGTCCTGTTTCCCTTGCTGGGAAATGTAAACTCAAAATTTGTTGTCTGGATGTCAGTAGGACAGAGCAATCAGGCATTCAGAAAGAGGCTGAGTCAGGTTAAACCGCAAAGGATGAAGGACAGTGTGGTCCACCCTTCCTTCCTGGTGTTGGATGTGTCACTATCGGGGGATCCACACCTGGTGGAATTCATGCACCTCTAGTACTTTTTTTAAAAATCAGACACCTCTGTTCATCACCTGTTCAGTGATATGAGAACCACCCCCCACAGCACAATTGGCCGCAAAGATGGAATCAAGAGAGGTGAACCCACAAATGTGCCCCCCAAATGTACACCCTCAATAGAACAGGGCTTGTCCCTGAGTGGTTCTTTCAGTGAATCATGTGCTAAACAGTCGAGCATGAAAACCGTTACTGGACTAAAACACTTCTTCGAGGGGATGGAGACTGTTCAGAACCAGTAAGCCTCTTCCCAGAGTCCAGTGTCGGTAATAAGGCCTCAGGAGCCAGTCCAGGCAGCAAGGAGCACTTCAGATTGACCTCCCACACAAAGGAAACGCAAAAACATCCAAGAGAAAAGGCAGAGCCAGATGCCTCTGAGAAGGCAGGTTGTGCGGGAGCAATCAAAAACTATTTAGGGGAAGAAAAGGAAGAGGAATTAGGGCCGCAGGCCTCTAGCCCTTAAGCAGGAAGAACAGTAAAGCACACCCCAATTCCATTTCAGTCAGACCCCTTTTAAGCTTTCCCAACTCTCCAATTCACTGTCTTCAATAGCCTTTTCATCTCTCAGGGTCCAACTCAAATGCCGTCTCCTCTGCAGAGGCTTTCTACTCCCAGGAAGAATTAACCGTTCTTTTCTCTGCACACTTTAAAGCCTGTCAGCCCTCTCTGGCTCCTTGCACTTTGTAAGATATGTATGCCTTTGCCTTCCCCAAATGATTTGTGAGCTCACTAGTGGCAGGGATCTGCCTTGGGAATTTCTGAATAAAAGCAGGCCCTGAATCAAAGTAGTTGAATGCATAAATATTCTCTGGGTTTATCAATGACAGAATTTTGGTATCAACAGGACATTGGGCATCTGTGGTCATTTGAATGTAATTAGCCCCCATAAGCTCATAGGGAGTGACACTATTGGGAGGTGAGCCTTGTTGAAGGAAGCGTGTCACTGTGGGGGTGGGCTTTGAGGGTCTCTTTTGCTTAAGCTTCGTTCAGTGTCACAGTCCACTTCCTGTTATCTTCTGATCAAGATGTAGACAGCACCATGTCTGCCTGCACACTGCCATGCTTCCTGCCATGCTCCCCACCATGATGAGAATAGACTGAACTTCTGAAACTGTAAGTGAGCCACCCCAATTAAATGTTTGTCTTTTAAGAGTTGCCATGGTCATGATGTCTCTTCACAGCAATAGAAACCCTAATTATGACAGCATCCTTCCTCTTCCACCCACTCCAGCTCTTTTCCCATTGGTGGGAAAATAAAGGAGTCTACAGAGCAAGTGGAGCTGACTTCTACCCCATCTTGCATGAATACCCCCAAAAGTGAAACCCAAGATAGGGGCGCATGGGAATAGACAGAAAAAAAAGCATAAATAAGCTGCATCAACAAGCCAGTTCCCTCTTGAGTCACTGGGATTCCCTCCCATTGGGGTCACTCTAAAGAAATTCACTATAAACATTGCTTCAAAATATCCTACAGGGCAAACAATAGAAGAATTAATCCACATGCTTACTAAATTAGCCACTGGCCAAAGGTTATGGGCTTTTTCCCTTTACATTTTTAGAAGTGTGGCTGAGTGAGCATAAGTGTTTCTTTGGGCATCCTGTGAGAAACTGGTAGAGATGTCACAGAACAGAAAGCAAGTATTGAAAGGTGCAGCTGAAGTAGGGTAGGGCCAAGTGACAGCTGAGCACCACTGGTTGCCACAGCAACTACTGCAAAAGGTGGGCCACCAGAGCCAGAGGCAGGAAGGCACACAAAGGACCTGATGCAGTCCCTCACCTTAGGATAATTTTTATCAGCTCTGATTTTTATACACTCTGTTAGTGAATAAGCCACACTAATCCCAGGATTACAACTGTTAAGTTGTTAGCAAAAATATTGGGTGATATAACTAGAATTTTCCAAAGCCTCACATTGCCGTGAGTACAGTTACTATAAACACTTGGTTTTCAGTCACATTGACCTTGAGAGTGTCACATCCCTTGCCCTCGATGTCACCAAGCCAAAGCTTCCATTGCCTGAATGGCCCATTTCTTCCCCTCTCCTTGTGGGAGCCCCAGCATGGATCAAAGAGAAATGGAAAGACATTTTCTGCCAAGGTCACATTTTAAGCAGAGAACATATATGCAGTCTACTCCAGTCGGCAACTCAACCATGAAGACCATTCCTTCAGGTTCAGCCCTAGTCCAGCGAACTTTCTTCTTTCTCCCTTCTCCCAACCTCTAGAACTAGTGCAAACAACATATTTTCATGCAAACAAACTCCAAAAAGCCAGCTGCTCACAGTCCATTGTAGCAATGCACTAGATGTGCCCAGGCAAGTCTGAACTCCAACTGTGCCCACAGGAAGCCCAAGCTATATCCTCATTACCAAGGCAACCATCTGAGGGTTTCTGCATGCCAGGGATTCTGTGCATTGTGACTTAGAATTGTGAAGGCCCCAAAGGTTTATCACCAAAAACCCCAAGGCTTTTTGTTTGGTTTATCCCTCCTGATATAAAATAATCCTATTCAATATCCTGAGTTGCTTTTGTCCTGGCATTCTGTCATTTCGCTTTAAAGGGGCCGTTTTGATTTTCTCTGTTGCTGCTGATCACAGAGAGATACACCTAACCTCCAAGACCCATGTGCCAAGACAAACTCAAAATCTCATAGAGTATATTTTTAAATGACTAAGTTTTCCCCAAATGATCTTAGTGGACATACAACATCCATCTTTAATTATGCATACAGGGAAAAAAAGTTGTGTTCAAACATGTTACCATTTGGTCCGGCTATTTGAAAAACAATGGCTGGTGAAAGCCGAGAATGAAAGGAGACAATAATAAGATAAGGTGGTATATTGGCAGCTGAGGTCTCGTGTGACATCTGTGGGTGGTTCTGTGGCTCCAAGATTAGACTGTTCTCATTTCAAAAGCACCAGCCATGAACTCTGTCAATCAGCCACTCACTTGTTCCTACTTAATGCATCTCCCTCCACCCTACTCCCTCAAAAAATATTTTTAAAGATGGTGCTAAAGAAACAACACATAGATCACCCATACACAGGTGAAAGGCAGCATTTTCCCTTTGACTACCTTACAAACTGAGCTTGGATTTTTATCAGCATTTGCTGTGCCTCACTTCTGCAAAAGAATTCAATTTATTATTCTCCTTGGACTTCAAATAAAAAAAACAACATCAAAGTCTAGCAGAAAATAAAAGCTCTGGTTCAGACATTATTTTGTTTCCCTCATCTAAGTAAATATTTGCACTAGCTGGAGGAGCTTATGCTGATGTGTCTGCAAATTGGAAGCATTTTCTTCTATGAGACAGTAAGTCGCTGGGAACAAAAGACCACAAACCAAAATTCCCCTGTGCTCTCTTCCAAGTGACCTCCAGCCCACTGTGCAGATGACATGTGTGGAAGGAAGATGATTTGGTCTCCATGGAAGCTCAGCTTGTGGGCTCTGTCTTGGCAGATTGACAGCTGTGCTAAATGATGTTGAAATTACATGTAATAGATTTTAGATTATGACTATTGTGCTCTAGGGACTGAAGAGCCCAACACAGTGAGAGAGGACTCTGGTTATCTTCTTAAACCTCATTCCAAAGTAAAAAGGCATGGGCTTCTCTTGTTACAACTTGACCTTCTTATTTATTGGGGGAAGTGGCGAGCACCAAAGGAACTCAGCTAATTGGAAACCACAGGTCCAGCATAACCACTGCCACCATTTCATAGAGTGAAACTGATTTGACCATGATTAGTACAGGTCTAGATGTGATCTTTCTCCAATTCAAAGCTAGTAATTGCTAAAATGCTCTGATTGCCAATGCTATAATAGTAAATTAACATGGAAGTAGCCCAAATTGGCATTTAAATTTTACCCTTTGCACAACTGGTACACCAACCTATTGGCAAAGCCAGTTTGTGTTTTGTTCTGTTTGTACAGGGAAGACTGGGGCTTGTGTGCTGGTGACCGGGGAAAAGGGGAGGCGATGGGAATGGTGCAAGTGTCGACACCAGGAAAACAGAGCAAACAAGCAAGGACTGTCTGAGCCTGAGCACACTTGAGACCAACCCCAACAGTGACTGGGAAAGCTCCCAGGAAGAATGGGGTTCCTGAGTGAAAACATGGAAGTGTAACTCCTAGGAAAGGTAGAGTCAAAATGTTGTTGGACCCAAAGAGCAAGAGGCTGGGGTCACAGCTTAGCCTGAGTTCCTAAGCCTTAAAGTGGGTTTTCTTTGTCGCAGTACAATACAAAATGGGTCACATCATGTTTTGTTAGAGTTTTTGTTTTTGTTTTGCATTTAGAGTAGGGTTGGTGTGTTTGTTCTATAGTCAAACTCTCTGCTCAAATGATTTGACTATCTAGTCAGGAAACAAGCACTCTACAAACCAACTGGATAGAGAAGGAGGGAGGGGCCAGAAGCTGGAAGTAAGTGAGGAAGATTTTTAGACTTCATCAAAATAGGAAATAGCATTTCATGTTTATCTGCTCCAGTGTATCTGACCACTACCCAAAAATAAAGGGCCAGTCACATGGATGAGACAAGCTCCCTCTCTCAAGAAAACACACCAGTTTAGACAAGTATGGGGACTGTTTCCAGAAAGACACTTCAGGAACCCTGGTGTAAACAAGCAAGTCTGTCCACTATGCCATCCAGCCATACCCTAGACTAGCAACAGCATCCTGCTGTGTCTGTGGTTACCAGTACCCGGGTGACTCATGTGCACATTAAAATTTACATGGAGCTTGGATGGCTGCACCTTACCTGTAAACATGTCAAGAGAGGCACAAATGCACAACTTAAAGCAAAGACTTCTGTGGAGAAGGTGGCAATCCTCCCTTCTTTTCTTTCTTTTCCTTTAAGACTCTTCTCAAAGTATAGGAGCATGTTTTGCATAAGAAGTAAGTGAAAAACCAAAGAGCATACATGCATCTGTTTAGCATTTACAATAAGAACTGCGGGACAGATCAATCAGAAAACAGTGGATCAGGCTACTTACAAAGTATGAGATCAAAGAAAGAGGAGACCGGATTCAGAGGTAGACTCACTTCCCCCAAGTACATGTCAGTGAGATTCTGACATGGCACTTTAATGTTCTACATATTAAAATTTTTAAAAGGAAATCAACAATGACACAGACAGGAAAGAAAAATCCTGAAACCTAAAGCAACAAAAACAAATGAACCAATTATATTTCAAATGAATGCCATAAACACAGTGAAGGAGAAAATAGGATAAAGTATTGATCCAAGTAATTTATTGGCTTGGCATTTGAATACCCCTGGTCATTGAGAGACTGAGAATGGGAAGAACAGCTAATAAATATGAATTCTCCCCCACCTCTGTGTGTGTGTGTGTGTGTGTGTGTGTGCAAATTTATACAAATAACAAATGCAAAACAAAGTTCCCCAACAGCCAGAAATGAAGTAGGAGCATAAAGCTTAATACATAAACTGATGAACCCAGAGTGGGTTTATCAACAAACGAGGGAAAGGAATTCAGCCCCACAACACCCAATGGAGAGAGTAGAAACTGGGACCATAAAGCCAAGGCTCTTGAAGAGTTGTTCCTCAGTGAAGAGCCTAGCTCCTTTTTGCTAGGCAGGGAAGTAGCAAGCACACTCATCTTTATGAGGAAAAGACCTCCCCACTAGAAGCAGCAGGCCCTGGCTAGTTTCATCTACATATGTAGAGCCTAAATTTATACTCCCTGTGTGTTCTGGGAATATGCAATAAGTAGATTGCTGTAAAAATGAACCCCAAATAAGTAAAGCCCCTGGGACTTCCAACAAAGAATACAAAACTGTTCAAAACAAACCTTCTAAAATGCAAAGAAATAGTAATTTCTGAGGCAAGCACACACACACACACACACACACACACACACACATTCTAGCTGGAAATGAACATACAACACTGGGGAAAGCAGTCACTGTGAGGAGGGATATACAGCCACTACAGACAGGAAGAGCTCTATGTATCTTAACAACAATCAAAAAGTGCTGTGGAATATTCCTTTACACTGTGTGAATATATGTTGCTGTGACTGGTTTAATAATATTTTTTAATTTCTTAAAAAATAAAAAAACAGAAATAAATAAACAAACAAACAAACAAGCTGACTGACTAATAGCTGAACAGGATAAAGTTAGGTGGGAAAGCCAGACTGAGAACAGTGGAGGAAAAGTGGAGTCAGAGGTGACACTAGACAGACAGAGAACAAGTCAGACACACAAAACGGGATAGAGGTAAAAGCCATGACCTTGGGGCAGCACACAGATTAATAGAAATGGGTTAAGTTATAAGAGCTAGTTAGTAACAAGCCTGAGCTATTGGACGAGCATTTGTAATTAATATTCAGCCTCTGAGTGATTATTTGAGAGCAGCTGTGGAACAGAAACTCCACCTACAGGAAAGAGACTATTAAATAATGTTGCTAATGACAAAAGAAAAGAACTTTTAAAAGAAGGAAAAGCTGGGTCCTATGAGACTGGGAAGAGACTGATAAACTTGAAACTGACCAATGAAAACTTCTGAGTGAAAATGAGAAATTCAATAAACAGATTAAAGAACAGATTATAGATGGCTGTTGGGAACACAGATATGAGGAAATCACACAAAACAAAGCAATGAGACACAAAGAGAAAATAAGAGTAACTTAAAAATCCATCTCACTGGAATTCTAAGAGCAGAGAAGTAAGACAATGAGGAAATAACAATAGTCAACATATAATGGCTGAGAATTTGTGAGGACTGATTAAAAAATCATGAGAACATTTGTTAGAGTTCAAGGCCAAAAAAAAAAACCAACTGGACAGCATATGCAAACCTGTTCAGTAAAGTGACTGTTTTATTTTATTTTTATTAGTTCTTTGAGAATTTCATACAAGGTATTTTGATCATACCTACCCCCTTTCCCCACTCTTCCCAAATCCACCCCCTCCCTTACCCACCCAAGTTTATATCTCCCCAATTTTTAATCCATCAAGCTACATTGTGCCCATATACTTGTAGATGTATGCCCTTCCAGTAGAGTGTGGTTGACCTACCAGGGGTCACACCACAAAAGAAAACTGATTCATCTCCAAGCAGCTATCAATTGCCATTAACTCCTCAACTGGGGTGAGACTTTGCCTGCCTCTCCTCTCCATGGTGGGATTTTATCTGGCTTGAGTATGCACAGGTCTTAAGCATGATGTCATAAGTTCTGTGAATTTATGTGTGCCACTGCCCTGCTGTGTCTAGAATATACCATTTCCTTGTAGTCTTCCACCTCCTCCAGCTTACAGTATTCTGAGCTTCTCTTCCACAACGATTCCTCAGCCTTTGAAGAGGGGGTGTAATATAGATGTCTCATTTAGGGGTAAGATTCCTCAGTTTCCTGTTCTCTGTTCCTTGATGCATCTTAACTCTCTGCTAATCTCAATTACTGGAAAAAGAAGCTTTTCTGATGAAGGTTGGACAATACCAATCTATGGGTACAGCTATAAGTTACAACTATTTTAAAAGGTAAAAGTAGGGAGTACAGAAAGTCAAGAAGTAGAGGAACTGGTGAGACCAAGGAATCACAAAGGCATGAGATAAAGAGGTTTTTCAGGTCCAAAGAGCTGAGTGGAGAAGTGTATCAGAATAGCAGCTGGACTAGCAGTGGACTACAGCTGACCCCCCCCCCCCATTCAGCTGGGTTCCGGAAGCCTGGGGAGCAGCACCTACCTCAGCCTCCAGGTCCTCAGAGCTTCCGCCACAGCCTGACACTAAGGAGGCTCAGTCAGAAGCCACAGGGCAGGACAGATGCAGCCCACCTGTGCCAGTCACAGGGCCCCACCCCTGCAGCCCCAAGGTTTGACCAGTTTTCTTCAGCCCTGTTCCACCTTTGTGAATAGTCCTGGGCTGTGCTATGGGATGTTCTGTGTGCGGTGAATATGTGTTGCTCTGATTGGCTGATAAATAAAATGCTGATTGTCCAGTAGCCAGGCAGGAAGTATAGGCGGGATAAGCAGACGAGAAGAATTCTTGAAAGAGGAAGGCTGAGTCAGCAAATGCCAGTCTGCTGTCCAGGGAGCAGCATGTAAAGGCAACAGGTAAAGCCACGGAACATGTGGTAACATATAGATTAACAGAAATGGGCTGAGTTTAAATGTAAGAGCTAGTCAGTGGTAGGCCTGAGCTAATGGCCAAGCAGTTTAATTAATACAAGCCTCTGTGTGTTTACTTGGGGGACACGAGTAGGAAAGATTTGTCCCAACCGTGGTGGGTCAGGTGGGACACAGGAAAACTTCCAGCTACAAGGCTGTATGATAGGCAGTGTGCCATCTGCCTCTGCCAGGCCAGGCCAGTGTGTGCGCACGTGTGTGTGTGTGTGTGTGTGTGTGTGTGTGTGTGTGTTAAGAGGATAAGAAAATAGAACATTAAAAAAGCAAGGAGAAAAGTTAGAATAACTTACTTAAAAGCTACCACTTGTAGATTTGGGTTTACTTAACTTTTCACTTACCCCATTGTTGAATTCTCCTACAGTGAATACAGAGTATAAACGACACAAAAATTCAATCTTTTAATAATGTTCAGTCTGAAACAGAACAGATTCCTAATTAATTAATTTACTATTAGACTGCCATCACCCCTAACCCAGAATTCCTGCCTGATGTCAGGGAAATTTGTGATGTATTCACAGTAAAAAATAAGAGGTATCCAAACCCAGAACTAGACAATAACTTATAAGCAGTGGATTATTCTGTAAGCAAACAAAATTATTTTTGCTGATAAACAAAAGATTATGTATATCCTTCCTTAGGCTCAATAAAATACAATCACCTAAAAAAAACTGATGTCCACATCACAAAAAACTATAAAATCTAAGCTGTATCTTGTGTTTTAAATATGTAGGGATAATTTTTGTATTTTAAAACACTACACTAAAACTTCCCCTCTGTCTATCTAGAATGCCCGAAGAAATAGCTGGGCCTTCACTTGGCCACAGCAGAAGCTTGAACTTACACACATAAGTCCTTGGCAGATTTTTTTTTAAATCTACTCTCACAGTTAATTGTTACTTGAAACTCAGATATCCATGAGATGGGACTTGGGTGATGTGGGATGACTCATCCCTAACGGGCTTGAGGGCCAGATGGCTCAAACAAGTAAAAAAGATACTTTCTGAGAGCCAGCCTGGGTCTGCCTGATGGTCTTAGCAACAGCAGCTGAAACATGATCTGGAGATGACCTGGACCAATGAGGGGCAGCCATGTCATACCAGCAGATGCATATTCATCAGACCTCCCCCCAAGGTGGGATGGAGGGTATATAAGGCTTGCCTCTTCCTGAATAAACTGAGCTTGTTGTTTTGACATTCTCCCAGAGTCTGTGTGGTTTGACTCTGTGCCTACTTGGCCCCCTCCCCCAAAGGGAACAACAGCAAGGACCCTGCTACAGGGTGAAATCTGGCTTTTGATGGATGAGAAGGGAGTCTTTCTTTTCTTTTGCTTCAGGATGTTGCTACCTGGAGTGGGGCACCTTCCTTCTCAAGGTACAGCTAATAGTCATAGTTAGCCAGCAGGAAAGAGTGCCATCCACTAAAAATGAGACCGGTTCCTTGTGCTTTCCCCAAAGGCCTTTACCAGCTTGTTCCAGCCCAGACTAGTTTGTGAAAATTAACAAGATTTCAGCCAGGAATTGGAAGGACAAGAACTTATGGCCACAGGCCAAAACTTAACTATATTAAAATTCCCAAGTCTTTAGTGAGAACTATTTGTTATTAACAATGTAATGGTATTGTGCAGGGATGATTGATGGAAGTCATTTCACTTTGCAGTCAGATACAAGCATCTATTTCTTGGCATTTATAGGAGAAATGGTGTCATCCCAATCCTCTGCTGAGGCGTGCAGGAAGATATAAAGTCAGAGGAGCCAGCTAGAAGCCTTCTGGTACTGCTGGTATTAGGAGCAGCTACTTTCTCATGCCCTGCCACACCCCTGGGGAGATTTACCAAGTTCTGTCTTCATTCTTTATCTAATGTCAAAACCCATGTGGGGATGAGGGAGAGGAGAGGAGATGTTGCATCTCTATACATGGTTAGCTTCCATGCTAGAAACTGTATGTTTATGCATCTCAAGTAGGGTAGAAGAACAGGCTCACCCTCAGTCACCAGCCATGGGCTTGATGAGTCGGACAGGTCCACAAAAGGTCCCACTGATAATGGGCAGGAAGCCTCTGGAAGGACCAACAGTCAATCTCCTGGAGACAAAATGCAAATGAAGCTCTTTCTTGGTACATACCCAGATTGGCATGCAAATGTGCATGTATCCCATCCAGCTCCAAAATTCTGCGCCAACCCATGATTCTATTTACCCCCATGATAAACTCCAATAAAATCCAGTGCAGCATCAGAGCCAGAGAACTCCAGCTTCTTGATATGTCCTTACCTGATAGGCAACTGTCCCTTTAGGTCTCCATACTTCCTGGCTATGTTATTCCTCTCACTAGGTCCTCTTTGGACTGAAACTGGAGGGTAAATAGAAAAATACCTCAGTGCCACCACAGAAGGGTACAGAATACATGGAATAGTCTAGATGCCACTGTCCGTATAGTCCATCACTTTGTTTTGCATTCTTCCTGCCTTGTTAGAGTTGCCATGCCTTACACTTCCCGAGTCTGCCACCTCTTCACTTTACTCATTCAGCCCCAGCATGGTACTGCTCACAGTGGGCTGGGCCCTCCCACATCATACAAAAGTTAACTAGTACGGTTATAGTATTGTATTATAGAAAATAAACAATGAAAGAAACAGGCAAACAAAAGAACTACTGATTTTAATACATATGACAACACAAACAGAGAGCCTGGGCTGTTTCAGAAAAAAGAAAAGTCAAAGACTCCAAGGAGACAATTTGAGCGTAAGGGTTGAGAAGGAACCAGCCATGAAAATAGATGGTACAAGAACAAAAGAAGTCACAAGTGCAGAGTGTCCAAGATGGAAAAGAGCTTGTTAAGCCCCAGTACTCAAGATAATCAATGGCTGGGGCAGAGCATGAACATGAGCAAGAGGTGGACCAGAACTGGAGAAGGGAGGGAGGACCAGATCGTGCATGGCTGATGGGCTGTTGTGGGGAGTTTGGATTTCATTCTGTAGGGCATAGTAAAATGAAGATTTTTCCAACCATTATCTATCTAATCTACATGCTTTAAGGTTACTCTGGCTGTGGGCTGAAGGGTAAGAAAGAGTAGGAGGAGAAAGACCATTGGGAGGCTACTGCAATCATCCGAGATAGACATGGTGGTGACTGGCAGTAGGTGGAAAATAGGTGTACAATGAATGAACAGTGGCATATTGTCTGCGGTAAGACGATGGAGGTCTCTTCAAGAGAGCTCTTTGGGTTAGAACATTAGAGAATACGTGAAGGCAGATAACCCCTCTTACAAAGGAAGAAATGCTTTATGTATCTAAAGACCGTTTTCCACAGAAGGCAGGCCATCACAACTGTCCACAACCAAAGCAATGGTTCACTGGGTGTGTCACTCTAGGATAGATAGAAACAACTTTGTCTCAGGATAGAGGTACACATGAGTTCTTTTTCTCCTAAGACATATCCCTGTGCTATTGTTTTTAAGTTATCAAAATCAGTTTCACAAATCTTCCATATAATAAAAAAGCAAACAAAATGGGCATTACTACAGTAATCATGGAAGAAATAACAGACATGTTTTACAACATTTATAAAGCAGCAGGTTTAGGCTTTGTAAATTACATTTTTGTTGTATTTTGTAGGCTCCCTGAAGTAAATATATGCAGTGCATTTATGAACTAGAAGTTACTAATAATTTTATCTTAAATGGCTGTATTGATTTGTGGATAGATAAACTTTCTTTATAAATGTTAATAATCATATTCATGATTATTTTTAAGTTACATTCTCAGTAGAGAGTTCAGCACCAAAGAGAAAAATGAAATTTCCTTCACTCCTGCTGTCAGCAAACTCCCTTGACTTTCTTTCTGTTCACACATAGTTCCTTCTTTCAAGTCACCTTTTGTGGCTCCCCTTTCTCTGCTCCAAACAATAGCAACTTCTTCTTTACTCTCTCTAGGCTATATCAAGGAAAATTATTACTAGAGCATCACTAGCAAAGGAAGAATAATCAAATCATGTGTGCTTATTAATAGCTAATGTTTCAGAGAAATGGAGAAGGGCAATGGGGGATGAAAGTCAATACAAACAAAACATATGGGCCTTATGTATATATGAAAATTCCATAATAAAGTCGATTATTTTATATGCTAACTTAAAAATATTAACTGACTAACATTTAAATTAACTTCTCTATACAGTCCACTCACCTCTGGGCATCTTGGTGCTCACTGTTGTAATCCAAAGCACTCTGGAGGCTAAAGTAGGAAAATTAGAAAGTCAAGGCCAGTCTCCAGACTACCCAGCTCAAGACCCTACCTCAAGACTGATAACAACATATAGGGATTAAATATGCTTTCTATTTATAAGTATGTAAATTAAATAAATGAGTCCCACTCTCAAGCACTATTACATCATCCAGAATAAAAATAAAGGGCACTTTCAATAAAGAATCTCATTCTTTTAAAAAAATAAATAAATAAAGGGCACATGGAAATGTGTCACTTAAGGAAATAATTGTTTCAATAAGGGGAGTAAAGGAGAGCTGTAGCCAGGGAAAAACAAAGGAAAGCAGCAGAAATTTTGCAAACTCAAGGGTTAATCCATCTCCATCCACTTCTCTTGGAATGGTTTTCAAAGCAAAATTGCAAGGTGATTAGTGTTTATTAAGTATATAAACTTAGGGAACATCAAGCTAATATGAAAGCTAATAACCTTCTTAAGAGGGTCATATCTTTTACCACACAGAGAATAAGCAAATTCAGCTAACAGGAGAAACGACAATAGCAAGAATAAGCAGAGCCAGGACTGGGACATATTAAAAGAACAGATTTTTTTCCTCTGAGAAGTCAAGTCAATTATCATTTGTCCCATTGATGATGGAGAAAGACTGGTTACTGGGAAGTCATCAAAGGGACTTGAAGCTAAAATGTGTATGCATGGAATAATTTGAATTAAATTTTTCTCAAATAATAATACACAAGAAATTTGGCTGTGCAAAGAAGTCTGAATGTGGAGACTCGAATCCACCACAGAACCAGGAATTCTGTATACTAGCCCAAGTTCACGTGCACATAAGTGGGGGTAGCAACTTCATGTTTCTAAAATGACCATCCTTTGTGCTTACTCTTTCTTTTTTTACTTTCTTTCTCTCTTTCTTTCTTTCCTTCTTTCTTCCTTCCTTCTTTATTCCTTCCTTTCTTTCTTTCATATATTACACCCCAACTGCAGTTTCCCCTCCCTCCACTCCTCTCTGTCCTTCCCCCTACCTTTGGTCTCCCCTCTCCCCAGGGTCCATTCCTCCTCCATTTCCTTTAAAAAAAAAAAAAGAGCAGGCCTCCCAGGGATATCAACTGAACATAGCATAACAAGTTACAATAAGACTTGGCACAAACTCTCATATGAAGGCTGTACAAGGCAGCCCAGAAGGAGGAAAAGGGTCCCAAGAGCAGGCAAAAGAGTCAGAAATACCTCCACTCCCGCTGTTAGGAGTCCCACAAGAACACCAAGCTACACAACCATAACATACACACAGAGGACCTAGCACAGACCCATACAGGTTCCTTGTCACTTCGGTCTGTGTGAGCCCCCATGAGCCCTGCTTAGTTGATTCTGTGGGCCATGTTCTTGTGGTATCCTTGACCCTTCTCGCTCCTATAATGCTTCCTCCCCTTCTTTTGCCGGGTTCTCCTGGCTCTGCCTAGTGTTTGGTTGTGGGTCTCTGCATGTGTCCATCAGTTGCTGAATAGTGCCTTTCTGGTGACAATTTGGCTAGGCACTGATCTATAACAGAATATCATTAGAAATCATTGCAATGACTTCTTTCTTGCCAGTCATGTTTGGTTCTTAGGTCTTTCCAGCCTCTGGTTTCTGGACATCCACGTAGTGTCAGGCATGAGCTCCCTCTCGTGACATGGACCTCAAGTTGAACCAGTCATTGGTTGGGCACTCACACAAGTTCTGTGGCACCATTACCCCAGCACATCTTGCAGGTGGGACAGATTGTAGGTCAAAGGTTTGGTCGCTGAGTTGATGCCCCAGTCACATTGGAAGAAGCCTTGCTTGGTTATAGAAGATGGCCAGTTTAGGCTCCATACCCACCATTACTGAGAGTCTTCACTAGGGTCACTCTAGTAGATTCCAGGGAGTTTCCACTGCACTAGGTTTCCATATCACCCCCCCAAATACCCCGATTCCAGTTGTCTTTCTCAATACTCTCTCCTTCTATGCCTCCCCCTCTCCCAGCCTAGTCCCTCATGTTCACACCCCACCCAACCCCCAGTGTACCCACAAAATCTATTCTATTTCCCCTTCTGAGAGAGATCCATTCATTCCCCCCCTTGAGCCATCCTTGTTACTTAGCCTCTCTGGGTCTGTGGATTGCAACATGATTTTCCTTTACTTAAAATTTAATATCCACTTACAGATGAATACATATCGTGCTTGTATTTCTGGGCCTGGGTTACCCCACTCAGGATGATTTGTTTTTTAGTTCTGTCAATTTGCCTGCAAGTTTCATGAAGTCATTGTTTTTAATAGCTGAGTAATACTCCATTGTGTAAAATATACCACATTTTCTTTATTCATTCTTTGGTTGAGGGACATCTAAGTTGTTTTGTTTCCAGATTCTGGCTATTATGAATAAAGCTGCTATGAACATAGTTGAGCAAGTGTATTTGTGATATGATTGAGTGTCCTTTGGGTATATATCCTAGAATGGCATAGCTGGATCTTGAGGTAAATCGATTCCCAATTTTCTGAGAAACTGCCATATTGATTTCCAAAGTAGCTGTTAGAAGTTTGCACTCCCACCAACAATGGAGTAATGCTCCCCTTGCTCTACATCTTCTCCAGCAAGATCTGTCACTTGTGTTTTTTATCTTAGCCATTCTGACAAGTATAAAATGGAATCTCAAAGTAGTTTTCATTTGCATTTCCCTGCTGGTTAAGAATGTTGAACATTTCCAAGTGTTTCTCAGCCATTTGAGATTCCTCTGTTGAGAATTCTCTGTTTAGATCTGTACCCCATTTTTAATTTAATAATTTGATTTGTTGATGTCTAATATCTTGAGATTTTTATATATTTTTGGAATTACCCCTCTGTCAGATGTGTAGTTGGTGATAAAAAAATCTTTTCCCATTCTGTAGGCTGCCTTTGTCCTATTGATGGTGTTCTTTGCCTTACAGAAGCTTTTCAGTTTCATGAGGTCCCATTTATTGATTGTTGACCTTAGTGCCTATGCTATAGGTGTTCTGTTCAGAAAGTTGTCTCTTGTGCCAATGCATCCAAGGTTATTACCCATTTTCTCTTCTATTAGGTTCATTGTATCTGGATTTATGTTGAGGTCTTTGATCCATTTGGACTTGAGTTTTGTGCATGGTGATAGATGTGGATCTATTTGCATTCTTCTACATGCCAGCACCCAGTTATACCAGTACCATTTGTTGAAGATGCTTTCTTTTTCCCATTGTGTATTTCTGGCTTTTTTTAAATCAAAAATCAGGTGTCTATAGGTATGTGGATTTATGTCTGGGTCTTCAGTTTGATTGTATTGGTCAACTTGTCTGTAGTTATGCCAATACCATTCAGTTTTTATTTCTATAACTCTGTAATAATGCTTGAAATCAGGAATAGTGATATCTTCAGAAGTTCTTTTATTGTACAGGATTGTTTTAGTTTTCCTGTGTCCTGCCTGGCCTGCAGAAGCTTATAAAATAATCACTCAGAGGCTTAATATTAATTACAAACTGTTTGGTCTATGGCTCAGGCTTCTTGCTAGCTAGCTCTTTCATCTTAAATTAACCCATTTCTATTAATCCATGTTTTGCCATGTGGCCATGGCCCTACCAGTCTGCTGACATGTTGCTCCTTGGGTGGCAGGCTGGCGTCTGCCCTGACTCTGCCCTCTTCTCCCTTTATCTCTCTTGGATTTCTTGCCTGGCTCTTATGCTGCCTTACCATAGGCCAAAACAGCTTCTTTATTAACCAATAGTAGTAACATATATTCACAGCATACAGGAAGACCATCCCATAGCACCTGGGTTTTTTGTTTTTCCATATGCAGTTGGGTATTGTCTTTTCAAGGTCTGTAAAGAATGTGTTGGAATTTTGATGGAGATTGCACTGGATCTGTAGATTGCTTTCAGTTAGATGACCATTTTTACTAAGTTAATCCTACCAATCGATGAACACAGGAGAGTTTTCCATCTTCTTATATCTTATTCAATTTCTTTCTTCAAAGACTTGAAGTTATTGTCATACAAGTCTTCCACTTGCTTGCTTAAAGTTACCCCAAGATATTTTATATTATTTGTGGCTATTGTGAAGGGTGTTGTTTCCCTAATTTCTTTCTCAGCCTGTTTGTCACTTGTTTATAGGAGAGATACTGATTTTTTTAAGTTAATCTTCTACCCAGCCACTTCAGCAAAGGTATTTAACAGCTATAGGAGTTACCTGGTAGAATTTTGGGGGTCACTTATGTATACTATCATATCATCTGCAAATTACAAGTCTTTGACTTCTTCCTTTCCAATTTGCAT
>CABHPQ010175538.1:0-39948 GCA_902168405.1 Peromyscus aztecus
GTGCAGGCTGTCTAGTGAGAACATTCGTATATGTCTGGAAGCATAATGACATTTAGCCATATCCAAAGAGTCACAAAGCAGTGATATAACTGGGTTTCTTTTTCTTTTGAGAGTCTCTCACGTGTTTTACAAATCTGTTCATTGTGGTTAGATGAGTATCTTAAGCTTCAAATCCAAGGAAGGAAGGAAATGGAGAAAAAGCAGAACAGGAAGCAAAGTGTTATACACCATTAAAGCTCTCATTTTGGTTATTTTTATTTTTCAACAAAGAAGCTTGAGAATGAAGTGTTTTAGAAAGAATGCCTCTTAGGAACACATGTCCTAAGATAAAAGCCCAAGATAAAACGACTGTAACAAGGATGTCTCAGGAACATGACAGAGCATCAGTGTTTATAAAAGGTCCAGAGGATCTATCCTAGGTTATTTCTGCTGGTAAAGCAGCTCAGTTGGGAGAGTGCTTCCCCAGCATCACAGAAAGCAGGCAAGATGACACATGCTTATGGCCCAGTGCTCAGAGGGCTAGCCTGGAATACAAGACGACCTGGTCTCACAAAAATCAAAGAACCAAAAGAAACAAAAACAACTTCAAATCAGTTATCTCTGTAGGGTAGAGTAAGGGAAGTCCCTGGTTTCTTTTTATTTTGTTTACAAAGTAGCAATAAGAAAAGTGGCTTAAGAACAAATGAAGAGGTGCTGGAAGAGAAACTGAGTCAAGGGCAAGGACTCTGGAGCACAAAGAGTGGTCATTTAAGTGGGTTCAAGGTTGTGTATCAGTCAGGGAATCAGCAGCAGAAGACGGCCTGGAAGCTGGAGGTCACCCTTCTGTGCAGTCATTTCACAATGGCCACAGCCTCAAGAGTTCATCTTGCGTTCCAAGCAAGAGAGAGTGCAGATGTGTATGCTTCTTATATATATACAAAATTTATGTATCTACAAAAACTTCTAGAGTTCTTATCTTTCCTGCATGAATCATTCAGTCTTATTCCAAGATCTTCCATCATGTGTCAAAAAGGAAAACTTAAATACATGTGGGTGTACATAATACAAGTGTGTGTGTGTGTGTGTGTGTGTGTGTGTGTGTGTGTGTGACATTGCTTTTATTTTGAAAGGCCTTTTTAACAACAAAGTCGGTAATTTTCAGTGTCTGAGAACTGTTTCAGAAGTTGCCAATAATTTGTTTATAGTGTCATTAGAATTAGAACACATACAGCATGCAGGTATAGACACAGACAGACAGACAGACAGACAGACACACACACACACACACACACACACACACACACACACGCACGCATTAACTCTGTCCCTGTTTTCTAAGAGTCTCTGTCTCAAACTACTTCTGTACAAATGCAATTGTATACATGGTATGTGTATATGTGAATGTGTGTATATAATAGGTTTATTGTGAGAATAATTTTTAATTTGTGTAGAGAAAATTGCCTAGAAGAGTATGTGGCACCTAGTTACCTAGCTACAGTGTTTCTGCTGCCATCCTGTAATATTATCCCATTACCATTATCACATTAGTACAACAATAAAAATGCTATAATAATTGCATTCTAAAGTATTTACATTTTATTTTAGATGTATGAAATGACAGTTCTTTCATTTTAATTACTGTTAATATAATGTGTAAGTCATTTAAAATAGAAGTTGAGAAAATGGGCTTCCCACTCCACCTTCTTTTTTTGGGGGGGCGTTTCGAGACAGGGTTTCTCTGTGTAGCTTTGCGCCTTTCCTGGAACTCACTTTGTAGACCAGGCTGGCCTTGAATTCACAGAGATCTGCCTGCCTCTGCCTCCCGAGTGCTGGGATTAAAGGCGCGTGCCACCACCGCCCAGCCTCACCCCACCTCCTAAGATGTGTCTCCAACATGACAAATTTTTAATTTGGAAGCACTGATATGATAGCAGACTGTTTACTATTAAAAGGAACTTCAGAATAAGAGATCAGTTGAGGAACAAACAAGGAATCTATGCTCAGAGAGTTTATTGCTGTATGCATAGGTACCTATGTTTATAGTAGATGGTCTGTATGCCTTTCCTTGGATATATAGAACTAATTCTGTCATGTATGTAATATGTCATACACATAAATTAAGTAGCACCACACACATAAAACACATATAAATATAAAAACAAAAACAATGGTATTTAAAACTAAAACATTTAGTTGTAATCCAAATACCTATGTCTGCCTATAACACTAAAGAATTCAGATTTGTATGGCTACATTTGGCACATACCACTGATGATTCTGACAAGTTGTTTCTCTATATAACAAATAAAATAATGAAATTTAAATTTCCTATGAAGCATATTTCTATTTTGAAGTCACTTCTCCCAGTGTGCCCAGTTTGATCACATTTACCATCTCTCTGACATGTCCTTTCTCACGCTTTAGAAACTGCCAAAGGGACAAATGGAACGAAACCCAAAACCAGCCTCAGAAGGTCCTAGGGAAATGGAGGGCTGAGTGTCAGTTCTGACCCGGCGCTAGGATCTGGGAATATGGTTGTAGATCAAGAAGGGGTACATTATGATCAAATCACACATACAGACCAACCAAAAACCCTCAAGGTAAAACCAACAGGTCTGTAAAGCTTTATTAAACAAGACAGGTAAATTCTTAATCACACTGGGTCTTTAAAAAAACTGTGTAGGCCTGGATACGGGGACCCTACTATTTAAGAGAAAAAAGGAGAGAGGGCCAGCACCTTTCTTTTAGGTATTTCACCATTGCACCACAGGGCGCTAAAATGACATAGCTCTCCCCATCCCCAAGACAGAGTCTTACTATGTAGTCCTAGCTGTCCTGGAACTCATTATGTAGACCAGGCTATCCTTGAACTCAAGAGATCTACCTGCCTCGGTTTACCTGAATGCTGGTATTAAACCCCTGGCTTGACATCACCGCTCTCAAACACCCCATATATATTCTGATTTGAACTAAGGAAGGAGAGACAAATTGTGGCGTGGTGCTGATGCATGTAAAACTCGCCCTCTGCTCCAACACCTGCTGCATTTCTCTTTTGAGTTATATGAGGTGGTGGCTAAGTCACCTTCCCACCCTGATCTTCAGTACAGCTGTGACCACCTTTGCTCCCATCCAATCAGGATGATGGTTAATTACATAACAAGGGAATTAACAGGTTATAACAAGACAGTTCATTCACGGAAAAAAGATATTGGACTATTTTTAATCCTGCTAACTTAGGAATGGGAATCCAATGCCTTCAAAAGTCTTCAGACTACTACTCACAGTTCTCTAGTGGGTCAAAGGCTGTATTGGCCAAGCCTGGAATAGCTTTCATGTGAAAGCTTATACCAGAAATGTTTGAGGATATGAATTTTTGAATATTTGTAACATACATACATATATACACACATATATATGTATATATATGTATATGTATATATATGTATATGTATATATATGTACATATACACACAAAATGTGGAGATGAGGCCCAAGTACAAACATATTAATTTGCTTTACATATAACTTATTCACATAGTCTAAACATAATTTTATATATGCTTTAGCACATCTGTGTTTCAATGCAGCTTGTCATGTGAGTTCAGGTACTCATTTTTCCACTTGGGTACCTTGTTCTTTTGAGACAGCATCTCTCTACATAGCCCTGGCTGTCCTGCAACTCACTTTCTAGCCCAGGATGGCTTTGAACTCACAGAGATCCACCTGCCTTTGCCTCCCCAGTGCTGGGATTAAAGGCGTGTGCCACCATGTCCAGCTGTGGCATCATTTTTGACGCACAAAAGTTTCAGATTTTGGCTTTTCAGATTAGGATACCCAATGTGTATTACTTATAAAAAGTTTCAGTTTGCTTTTACAAACAAGGGACACATTAAGACTGTGCTAGCCGGGCGTTGGTGGCGCACGCCTTTAATCCCAGCACTCGGGAGGCAGAGGCAGGCGGATCTCTGTGAGTTCGAGGCCAGCCTGGGCTACCAAGTGAGTTCCAGGAAAGGCGCAAAGCTACACAGAGAAACCCTGTCTCGAAAAAACCAAAAAAAAAAAAAAAAAAAAAAAAAAGACTGTGCTAGAGTGCAAAGGCTACTGGACAAGCAGAGGGCTCAGTGATAAGCTCCATGAGGATAAGCACATACTCCAGCCTTGACCAGGACAGTCTTAACGCCACATCTGTTTTTACAGTTGCTGCCAACACTTCCTCTTCCATTCTCAAAAATGCCAATTTGGATAGCAAATTCTATTCTTATGTTTTCGAGAATAAAATGCTGTCATTTTACCAGCAGAATCCCATTCGGCCAAGAAACTTCTCCAAATTCTAATGCTGGCTACGAGGATTTGATTCTACGAGGCTGGCTATGTCAGACCTAGGTATGGAGTCTGAATGGATGACAGACTACTGAATTCCAAGCTGTTATCTTGCTTTATCACTTGTCTTCTCCAATATAAGACTGGTAACGTGACAGGAAGAGTCCTAGGGAACCCATGGGTTTCATGAAAGGACCAGAAAACAATACCACTACTGTTGAGCTGCGGAAGTCACTAGAATTTACAGATGAAAACCTGCTTTGAATGACTGTGTAAATTATATAGGACACAGTCACTTCTACCCCAAGGAAAATTCACTTTCTTTCCATATCTGCTCTAAGCTTATTTTTAGCTCTCTGTAGTGGGTGGACAGCTAGCTGTGTCTAAGCCAATCTCAAGCACAAGTTTGACCCTCTTTTCTCCAGACTTCCACTCTGAGCACCAGGACTGGCAGTCACTTGCCCTGGCAAGTATGAACATGATGCACCAAGAGTTGTAGTTTAAAACTAAGGATGACAATGAGGAAGTCAAACCATTTCTGCCTTCCTTCCATAAGAAAACTGCCAACAATTTTCTTATAATTGATATGCCTAACTAGTATGCATTTTAATCTTTAAAATTAAACGAGCACTAGGAGATTAGCTGCAATCTGCAAGCCTGCTTTCCAGAACTAGAATTCTAATTCCACAAACTTGTTAGCAGTGGTAAAAACATCCTATCTCCAACTGAAAAGGTGAGAGTTTGTAAGAGGGAACTGAAAAAGTGTTAGTGAGAGAAGCTCGCACATTACAGACACGGTCTGAACTCTCTAATAGAGAAGATATATTATACCCAACACATTACCTTGTTCAAAATCCTTATAAGGACTGCTAACCAACCACTATAATAGTACTGTATAGACAAACATAACCATTAGCTTCTGACTCCCACTCACTTTTCCTGAAAGAAAATTACTCATTGAAAATGCAAACCAGTACACCCAGAACATCTAACATAATACCATTTTGGTGCTTTTATCACAGAAGGGAAATATTTGTTTCTCTTTGGGAAATTCTTAGTATGTTAGTAATTTATTTTTCTTGGCTTCTGTGTTTTTATAATGACTTCAAAGAATAATATGTACACACTTAGGAAAATTTATATTGCCAGTGTAATCACTGATTTCAATTTATCCTCATTCTAAACAATGCCTCCCACAAGAGAATAAGTTCTAGTAATTTACCTTAAGAATTGTAATTGTTCCCTGTGAATTTATGATAACCTACATTTTGTAGACAAAGATGGCATAAGATGTATTATCAATAAACTACCCATCAAAAAGTTATTTCCCAGTTAATAAACTCTGCCAACTCCCTCTGGTCAACAACATATTTGGTTTGAGCACACACAAGGTGTGCTGTCAGCCCAGGTGCTAGGAATCTGATCATTCTATCTCCCTCATCTATAAAGCTAAAATAAGTACTCTCAGATCGGCATTTATCTGGTAAGTTTAGAAGCCTATCTTAAAGAAAGCTATCTGGTGACTGGAATCAGAGCATCTTAGTAAATGAATTACTCTTTATGCAGTCTTTACATCTGTATGCTGATTTGCACTGGATTATGAAATAACAAGACCCACAGTCATTCAACAAAAGGACAGAGACTGATAAAGAAACAAATATTTCCCTTTATTTGAGTGGATTACAGCTACTTGTGGGATATTCAGAATAACTAAAATCCTTAATTTACAGGACTATAAATGATGCTACTTAACTGAGAACCAGCCAGCAAACAGTAGCCATCTGAAGAACACTACCCATGGAGGGTTTCCCACATCAGCTCAGGGTTTCCCACCCATCTCAGTTTCATAGTGTCTACAGTAAATTAGGAACTATCGGCATCTAAGAGTCAGATGAACAACGCTCAAGATTATTTATCACCAGTGGGTTTCCTTACTCCTTTGCCAGATGCACATTGGTAGGTTTTGCTCCAATTGGGATCCCATATTTGTGCAAAGTGTTCATCAAAATTTCCCTCACGTCATTGTTGTAAGAATCAAAGTCAAATACATTCCGAACCACACTGGAGAGACCTTCGGTGGGATATTTCTGCACAGAAAAAAACAAAAACCTTCATTATATATGAGATAAAGCATACAACACTCTAAAGGCTATAAAACTGGGAGAGCAATAATAGTACACTAATGAACTTCAGCAGAAATGCATTAGCTATGTTTGCTAACCAGGTAGTAGGAACACACCCTTACGTTAAGCAGTCACTCAGACGGCTTTTCTTCCTTTTGAGATACACAACAGAAGTAGTGGAGTTGCAGTTCTCCCTGAGTGTCAGGGCCCTGCTCAGACCTTCTGTTGCCTTCTTAAACCTGCCTTCTGTTGCACTATTCAAACTAGCCAAGACACGAAACAGACTAGATGCCCACTGCCGGATGAATGGATTAGTATGTGGCATGTACACACTTCGGGATTTCACGCAGTCATAAAGAAAGTGTGTCACTCCCAGGAAAATGCATGGAACTGGAGATCATGTGACATGATAGAAGCCAGCAGCAGAGAGAAATGCATTCTGTGCTTTCTCTTCTACGTGGGATCGGTATTGAACAAAGGCACAGAGGACGTAAAGCATTCTGTGTTTTCTCTTCTACATGGGATCGGTATTGAATAAAGGCACAGAGGACGTGAGAGGAGAAGGGGGACGTGAATGGTGAGGAAGAGGTTTAAAGAGAGAGAGGAGGTAACAAAGGAGGGCGATAAGGGAAAGACAAAATAGCACATTGTCTCTTACATGCACAATCAGCTTTAACTATATATACACATATGGGGAGAACGCAGAAGGGAACGATTTGGGCAGAAAGGAACCAGGATGAGGTGAGGAGGGATGGCAGGGGAGAGCAGGGGGGAAGGACTTAATGGAGCAAGGTACCATGCCATATATGTGTGAAAATCTTATAATGAAACCATTATTCTGCACTCTAAAAACAATTTAAAAAAGGGAGTAACAGATTGATCAATTTAGACTAGCTAAATGAAGTATGGAATGTCAGCACAGACATCTCTAGAAAACTCAGTCTATGAATAAATGGAAAAAAATGATAAAGGAGGAAGAGAGAGGAGAAGAAGAACTTAAGTGCAGGAAATAAAGAATGAGTGGCTGCCTGCTGCTCCCTGAACATGGAGGTAAAGAAAGCAACAGCCACCACAGCTAGACATATGCTGGTAGTTCCTCTAATGACTGGCTTCATTGTCCTTCGGTGCTGACATCCAAGCCAGTATGCTGGACTTAGCAAGGCCTTATGAGTAAGCGCTTTTTTTCCTTCCCATGTACACACACACACACACACACACACACACACACACACACACACATATATGTTTTTCAGACTTAAGGATAGTATGCTGTATTTCTGTATGTGTATATGTTGTAGAATAATTAAACCAAGTGAATGGACCTATTTGTCATTTTGCATAATTATATTTTAATAGGGTAATCATTTAAAATATACTCTTAGCAGCTTTGCAATGACCATTCCATTATTATTAATAGCTTTTCAGTTACTGTGCTGAGTAATAGCTTTTTTTCCACTGCAACTGAAATTTTCTCCCTTAAAATCTCTCTCCCTTTTTTTACCTCCCAGCAACCTATTTTTCTCAGTGAGGTTTCCTTGGAGGGTTAGAGGCTGGAGAGAATTCACAAGTCAAAGGCTGTGGCTGTTAGGTGGGAGATCATTATTTGCTATAGATAGTTTACATGATTTTACTTTGTTTTGATTTCTTTACCAAGTAGACTATACATTGTGCATGAGCAGAGGAATTTTATTCTCTTGCGCACTTATCCTAATTTGACAAATGTTCTTTTAGTATACTATCAGTTAGTTCTTGCTCTGTTTTCTACCTTCATGTCATTTTTAATACTTTCTATCCAGATACCACATGCTAGTTGTAAAAAGCTAAACAACAAAAACATTTCCTTGCTATTTAATTATTCCCAACACACACACACACATACACACACACACACACACACACCCATCAAAAAACAAAATCAAACCAAAAACAACCCATCAAATTTCTTAGCTGACTGGTAATGATCATGGTACAAAATCTTGCTAAAGCCAATTCAAAGACTACAGTAGGAACGCCCTCTGGTCTTCAAGATCTATTGCTTAGATTATGCACACTTCATATCAGGTTATCTGACTGACCTATCACAAAATGGAAACACCAGTTATGAGCTGTACAGTCTGGAAGACGCAATGGTTTCTTCTAGACACCTCTGCACAGACATATACCATACCTGTAAGTGTTTGACAATGTTGACAACTTCTCTCGTAGAATAAGGATAGTTAATAATCCCTTGGTCAGCCAAGTTCCTCAGCTCTCCAAAGGCCGCTACGAGCTTCTGAAGGATGGGTTCAGGCACGTTTGGGCCATACTGTTTGAGCATCTCAAGCTCTGAATGGGGCTTGGGGTTATCAATGGCATGACAGCTAAAAATGTCGCCTACAGAAAGGAAGAAAGATCACATTCAGTGGTGATATGCACAACAAAATGCAAGGGTGGTTTAAAGAGTCAGTAGGTGCTCAGCAAATCACCGAAAGCCCATCTAACAATAGGATTGTACAGAGAAGAAAGAAAACGCCTGGATCAGAAGAAAACTAAATGATATGTGACTTATTCTGCATGAGTTTATTTCTATTAAAAGTTATGATACCTGAATACATGCTTCCTGGGAGATAGTAAAACACACAGGGGCAGACTCCTTTGTCCCTGCCAAAGCACTCAGTGGTCATAGTTTACCTTATTTTGATCTAGGAACCACGTGGTTAAACAGCTATTTTGTGTATGCACATGTAGGAGTGCTGTGTATATTTAAAAGTAACAAAACAGAGCATCGCAGCTTCAAGCTTCATCTCACAGACTGACATTTAAATACAAACATTCAGGGCAACTATTTTTTGTTTTCTTTTTTTTTTTTTGTCATTGAAAATGCAAGTTATCATGAATGTAAAAAGGTACTTGGTCCCTCTACCATGCAGTCATCAAATAATTACTAAACATCTTCCAGACACCAAGTACAACCTGAGGTAATATATATCAAAGATTTAAAAAAAAAAATCCCCATCCTTGTGGAGCCTATATTCTGTTACGGGAGGTATGTGAGTACGGCATGTGACAGTAGAAGCGGTCACGGGAGAGGGCAGTCACACGGGCCTCATTGAGAAGGTAAAGTCTTTGAACTGTAGCTACGCGGAAGAGCATCCTAGGTGGTTAGTACAGCTCAAGCAAAGACTCTGAAGCAGGCAGAACTGGCATAGAGAAGAGTGAGGCAGCAAGTGGGAGAGAGGATGCGGGGAACATCGCAAAGGATACTGGAAATCACGGAACACAGGCTCAGCATCTGAGAGATGAACTCAAACTCAGAGTGAAATGGGCAGCCATGGGGATTCCCACCAGAGAAGTGGACTGCTGTCAAGAACAGACAGACTGTACAGGGTGTAGGCCAGCGGTTCTCAAACTTTCTAATGCTGACACCCCTTAATGCAGTTCTTCATGTCGTAGTGAAATTTTCATTGCTACTTCAGAACTAATTTTGCTATTGTTATGAATTGTAATGTAAATGTCTGTTTTCCATTGGTCTTAGGCGACCGCTGTGAAAGGGTCAATTGGCTCCCAAGGGGTTGTGACCCACAGGTCAAGAACTGCTAGTGTAGGGTGACAAATGCCCACCCATGGGTCTGCAGCACTCCTGCTTATTTTGCTAAAAGAGACTCTGACCAAACTGTCCTTCAAAGACGTTACAGAGCAACAGCTTTGGAAGGCAGGCTCTGTGGAACATGGTTAGGCACACTTACTTCAGGATGGTACCCAAGCTTAGGTCCTTCTGCACAGTACCCCGCTGCAGGTGCAGGATTATCTAGCTTCCTTCATGCTGTCCTGGGGACACTGGGGCTTGAACAACCAGCGCTATGCTGACTCACTGACTACTCATTTTGTTGTTTGGAGAGAGGGCCTGATGGTCTGACATTAACCCAAGCTGACTGTGATCACTCCTATCCTCTGGTCACCACCCCTAATACGGGTCAGCTTCTCTCTCTCTCTCTCTCTCTCTCTCTCTCTCTCTCTCTCTCTCTCTCTCTCTCTCTCTCTCTCTCTCTCATTTATTTATTTATCTATCTATCTATTTATTTATTTACCACTACTTTCATCAAGAGACATAATCCCTCCTTTGCTTTTGACAGTGAATGCTTTCATCCTAGTTATTATACACAAGTTGTGCTGACTACCCTTGTACTCAAATGGCTATTCAGGTAAACTCCTGGGACAAATCCCTTATGTGGAATTGCCCGATCAAGATCCTAACAGGAGCCTGGGCCTGCTTTGTACTGTGTATGAAATTCCAGAGAAGAGGAATTCTGCATGGCTGCTGCTGCTGATGTACCCTTCAGGACTTCCCTACTCAGTATGAACCAGTCTCTGCACAGCTGGCCTCAGGCTTTTTAGAAGAGGTGATAGAAGTCGACACTAACAGCCATTCATTATGGAACATTAAACAACTGCTTAAGTTGTTTATTCTGAGTCAGACATAAACGTGCAGTCCAGCTCGGAGCCTAGCTCCACCACTCATTAGCTAAGTGATTGAAGAAAAATAACCCCTGTGAGTATCAAAAGTTCCCTGCCCCCAGATGGTGACGATGGAATCACAGCCCATGGTGAGTAATAGCCACCACTATAGCATTGCTGTTGAAATTATTCTTGTTATTATTATAGTCAGTGTTTTTACCTAAAGTGCCAAAGAAGTCATTGCCCAAGAAAGGGAAGCCAGGCCTGTTGGCCAGAACTACCATCCTGAAGTCAGGATGAATCACGATAACGTCTTTTCTTCCATCCACATTGGCAGCATCTGAAAAATGAAACAGGTTGTTTATGAAACTCTGTTCAAAACAGCTTCAGGTGTTCCTGACTCAATTGTCATCTCCAAGGCTGTGGTAGGACATAAGATGAACATCAGTGAGGCTCTCGTTCAATCCAGGACACCAGGAAATCACACAAGTTTGAAAATTATTATGTTCTACTTCTAAGTTATCCTTCAAAATGATAGGAGAAGACACAGAGGGCCTGACACAGCCAGGGCCTGATCACAGGTTTTGTCTGCACAGCCTCTTCTTCCTTCTGGTCACACCATCTTTGTATACTGTAGTCCTCAGAGCAAAGGATCAGGCTAAGCTCTAACCCTTGAGAGTGTAAGGGACCCTGTTAAGGGACAGTACTCAGGCTGCGGTAAATTCACATTTTCCCTAAACTGTGAAAGTCAAATGTTAGAATGCTGTTAATAGTACATCCCAGAGCAGTGGCCTTGCAACAACATCAAAGAGGAACACGTCTACCATGCCGACCTTTCTAATGGGGTTCTCGGTTCTTCAAATATTTAAGATTTTAGTACTGATTTATGGTACTGGCTATGTATTTTCTAAGGCTAGTTATAAATCTTCAAGTCTTTTCACAAGACAAAAAAAAAAACTGAAATTAGCATCTTACATGTATTTAGAAAACTTAAATTGCCTTACAGTTAAATATACTTGTATAGGCTAGGTTTTGTTTTGTTTTTTGGTCAACTTGACGCAAGGTAGAGTCAGTCACCTGGGAAGAGGGAACCTCAACTGAGAACATGTCTCCATAAGATCGCCTGTAGGCAAGTCTGTGAGGCATTTTCTTGATTAATGATTGATGTGGGAGGGCCCAGCCCTCTATGGGTAATGCCACCCCTAGGCAGGGGGTCCTGGGGCATATAAAAAAGCAAACTGAGCAAGCTATGAGGAACAAGCCAGTAAGTGATTTTCCTCAATGATCTCTGCTTCAGTTCCTGCCTCAAAGTTCCTGCTTTGAGTTCCTGTCCTGATTTCCTTCAGTGATAGAATGTAACCTAGGAGTTGTAAGCTCTAAGCTTTATACTAAAAATAAACTTTTTCTTCCTGAAGTTGCTTGTGATCATGCTGTTTTATCAGAGCAACAGAAATCCTACCTAAGACAATACTGATGAGATTTATTAATTTTCCTTCTCCGCCCACCCCCAGCAATATCTACTAAAAGAATAGTATTTCTGTGTTTGGGGAGGAAGAAAAGTAAAATCCAAAGCAGAGAATAACCTCTTCCTGAATTATATATACACACACACACACTTACACAAATTAAATAAACCATCCTGTAACACTATTGCTAAACAGTCTTATTAATAAAAAACCTGGAGTTAGATACTGGGGGTGAGAGCTGAAAGATCAGAGGAACAGAACAAGCCAGTCACAAGTTCTTACCACCAGGAAATCCTCATCCCAAGAGAGCTACTTCCTGTATACTCATGCCTATCTACCTTTCTGTGTCCTGCCATCTTACTTCCTCTCTCCACCTAGCTACATCACTTCCTCTTTCCACCCAGCTCTATCACTTCCTGTCTGTCTGTACAGACCTCCAGACCTCTATGGTTAACTAGTGCTGGGATTAATGGCCTGTGCCACCAAGTCTGGCTCTGTTCCAAGTGTGGCCTTGAATTCACAGAGATCCAGATGAATATCTGCTTCCTGAATGCTAGGATTAAAGGCGAGTGCTACCACTGCCTGACCTATACGTTTAATATAGTGGCTGGCTTTTTCCTTTGATCCCCAGGCAAGCTTTATATGTTAGAGCACAAATAAAATATCACCACACCACTCACTGATTTTTAAAATTTTGCTTTAATGTATGCACCACATGTGTACCAGTGGAGGCCGGAAGTCAGCACTGGATTCCCTAGAACTGGAGTTACAGGTGGTTGTGAGCCAACATGTGAGTGCAGGGAATGGAACCTGAGTTCTCTGGAAGAGCAGCAAATATTAACCATTGAGCCATCTCTCCAGCCCATATTCAGTGACTCTTAATTGAACTGAGCAATAATAAAACTAAGTTTTAATATTGTGAGCAAGAGAAGAAGGCTAGAGTTCCTAAAATTTGGAGATAGCATTTTAATAATAGAATCACACACAAATATTTGAAAAACAGGTATAAAGATTCAAGGCTGACATTTTCAGGGTAGAAAAGTATAAAGACTGATCACAGAGGAGGGAAACTGGGGGCTGTGGGTATAGCTTAGGGATGAAACATGTGATTCCACGATTGAAGCCTCAATTCTACTCTCAGCACCACCAACAAATAAAACCAAAACCAAACCAAAACAACCAACCAACCAACAAACAAAAAAACCCCTGAAACCAAAGAGGTTAGATTTAGATGTTATTTTTAGAAGTGAATGTCAGTACAATTTAATTTGCAATGAACTTAAGCTCACTGCTTGTTTACAGGAGAGGGCTAGAGAGGTACACCCCAGAGATGCAAAATCACACACGCTACAGAGAATGTCGCTCTTTATTACTCACGTGCTACAATGCGCCGTCCATCTGCCAAAATCATTTCTCCATTTTCTACCAGAGTTTTCAAAATACAGGTGACATTTGTCGGTGCTTTGTCTGCCTCATCGACTACTAGAATATGACCCAACTTTACCGCTTTAACCTTTGAAGACAGAAAATGTATCATGAGAAACAAAGAACCAAAGTAACCATTATTGAAAGCTCATCGCTCACTGCTTTGATTGGCCACAGCCGGTTGCAAGTTACAGGCACAGACGGCATTGCACAGTCAGCAACACACCGTCGGCACCAGAAGCATCACAGGGGCACTCAAACACAGCAGCAAGTTTGGCATTTTCCTCCAGTTTGAACCATTCCCAACAACATTTCACACCCTAGAATGGGGGAGACTGAACGTACCATAGAGGGTGGGAGGACTTTGATAGAACAGTCACTGTACAGTTTGGAATGTACAGTTTGATCAGAGGAGATGGGTGTTCAGGACAAAGAAAATCATGGTCAAACTGCATTCGGGGAAGAGTGAACATATTGTCTCTAGGACAGTCAATGTAAGAAAAGGCACAGCAAGGTAGACTGGGTTTCTACTGCTAAGGAATGGGTTGCCAGAAGAGAAAATAGGCACTTGACCTCACCAAGTAATGGGGCAGAACTACACATGTTTGAATTCTGACCTGATGAAAATGGAGCACTGGGCTACACTTCAGGGTACTGAACTTGGCAGAGCACACTGAATCGTCGACGAAGTTTGTCAGAGTGAGTGAAGTGGACACAGAGAAGTGCAGGTGGACTATCAGAGCGACCCTGGAGAGGCAGGCAGGCGAGCAGGCCAGGGCTTGGGTAACCATGTGGAGGGAGACATGAGGAGAACGGTGAGGCTGTAGACCCCACCTACCCTTGCCAGGCTCTCCTCATGCTTTCAAGGAGGCGGGCAGGAGATACTCTATACATTTCAACATAATCTAAAATTTCTTTCTAAAAGAGATACTAATTAATAGCCCACAACCTAGTGGACCATATCAAATTGTTCTGACTGCACAGTGTTAACTAATAATTTTAAGGAAACAAATTGATAAACAATGCTCCCTTTTATCACAATATTTCATACTGTATTCTCAAAGACTTTATAAGGATTTTTTTTAATTTAGGGTGAAAATAAGCTAAATTTAAAGAAGAAAAGATGTAGCTGCTCCTACTCCTAACACACCTCTGTTCAGAGAAGAGCTGGGCTCGAGCTTGGAGACTTCTGGCACAGATCCTGAATTTCCCCAGCCTTGGGGCCTGGCCCACAGCAGCTCCATGACAGATACGTGCAGAGCAGCTCTGTGGCCAGGCTTAGATTTGAGTCTCGAGTGGGAGTTAGATCCTCTCAGCTTCCCCAAACACTGAGTTGATGTTTTGTTAGTTTAGAACAACAAGACTTTTTAAAAGCCTCAGAAAATAAGTGGAGGATCCCTGTCAGTTCCTGAATCTCTCACTGAGGAGAGAAGTGCAGGAAGAGAACATATCATTGTCCCAAGAATTCCATTTCAATAGAGAAGCATATCTAAAATGATACAGGTATGCACTCCAATCAGACAGACACTAAAATGATAAATGCATGTGCTCAATTCAGATAACTGACCCATCCATGGGCTGAGGTACAGGTACAATCAAAACACACTTTAGACCATGTGTATCATCGGCTTACTGACCAGAGGTGAGTCTTCATACACAATTAGTCCATCTTTAACTGAGGGCTGAAGGGTCAGAGTCTGCACCGTGGTGTCCCTAAAGTCAAACCAAACATTTCATAGTCAGGACGGAAATGAACCAATGTTTGAGCATGAATAAATAATGAGTAAATCTTTACATTTCTTCATCATCCTGCTTTTCCCAAGAAAAACCAAAGCAACAAGTGAAAGTTCAGCCAGCAACAGTATTCTGTTGACAGCACAAATCTTAAGGGTTTGGAAATGAATACAGTCACCAAATCTGTCTCTTTCCCTCAGCAATCTTATTTGTAGTGATTTCACTACTCAAAATTATCTCCTGAGGATGAAGAGACTATTTAAAAATATGTTTATATTGCTACATATTACAAAGAATACTTATGCTATTTAAAAATTGGTGGCCAGATTGCCACCCTGGCCAATTAACCACGGAATACCACATCCCACTCAATCTGCCATCCGGGGCAAAGGCCAGACTATCATGCTACTTGAAGAACACAATTACATCATAGGATTTTGAAGATTTGGAGATAAAATCCAAGGCTTTGTATTATATTATTTCAAAGCTATTCTTTTACTATTTGTCTGGCCTTCCTTTAAGTGGGTTCGTGAAAAATGTTAACGTTGGGTTATCTATGCTCCGAGCCTCTCTTCTGATGAGCGGTGAAGTTCCTATCACCTGTGTGTAGTATTGCAGGCATTAGACAGGTAAGTTCTCACATTTTCAAGGCAGGCAATTTTATGTCTTTACTTTCTACACACATTGCATCTTAAAAACGAAAAGTTCTATGGCCAATCTGACCATGTTACACAATGAAATCACATAGAGTAAAATATGGCCATTATCTCTAAGAGTCCAAAGTTATCTTTCAAAGGACCCTGCTACTTATTCCAAGTAAGCAACGAAGCTCCAGCTGCACTGTCTTGAACATCTACCATGTGTAAGACACTGCCTGTATTGTGAACCTCAGACCTTGATTCTGTAATATACTTGTGAAACAAACTCAAATGACAAACTTTACCACTAACTTAAACATTTGCAATGTGCATCTTGGAGGTAGGGAATGGTCCTGATGATCTTTAAGTCTGTCTTACAAAGGACAGTGACATCAGCAAGGTACACTTGGGGTTGACTAGTCACAGCACTCAGAGTTGATGGTTCATGTCCATTTTTTATTCCAGATGAGCTGAATCTAGACCTTCTATAGTTGTGGGTAACTTCTCTATGATAGTCTTCCTGTACCAGGGCTGGAACAGATACATGGACAATATAATCATAAATCTTTACATTCCTAGACTTTGTTTCAATTACACCTTGTCACAAAGGGTTCTCTAAAGTGACAGTAACAGGTTTCTGGAGTTCACCTGACCCTCTTGTGAGCTCCCATGAGCACAGTCTAGTGGGATCATGGTTTGTCCCCAGAGTTCACTGCCTCCTCCATGTCACAAAGAATAGATTCCAAAGAATTTACTAAAAATCAAATTAAAATGCACTAGGAAATGTAAAGAAAACCAAAAACAGTGAAAATACATTCTGGCAATTTATTGGTGCTTTTCAACATTTTTTTTTTGTGTGTGTGAGACATTATAGTATGTTGTTATATATCAACTTTCTGTATTCACAGGTCTTATACATTCACGTCAGTCACACTTTATACTATCTTTTGACGACAATATATTAGTTTCCAGTTTTGAATAAATTAAGAACAAAGTTTCATCAGCTAACTTAAATTCACTGTTAATATTCTAACACTAGAAGAGAGGGTGGGTGGGGAAAGGAAAAATACTTGTTCACACAGATTTTTATAGCAGCATAATGGATTTCTTACCTCAGCTCTCACATATTTTAAGGGTAACAACTTGACACCTTCCAGTACCAAAAAGGAACAAGAAACTCCTGCATCATTGTCAGTGGGAAGGGGAGTCAGTTACTGAACGAACACAGTGTTTCACAGCACCTTAGATCAGTCAATTGAAGGTGAATTCTAATTTAAGAAAGGCAAATGAAGCTGCTCTATAATGCTTGGAATTTGATAGTACACAATTTGTCAAATCGCATTTCATTAAAGGCTTGGTGCTAGCAGTAAGAACATGTGGGGTTTTGTCGTTGTTTTAGAAAATTAGCACAAATCAGACGATCTCCAAAGATAACTACAATGAGGATACATGCAAACGTGAAACCTGACTTTCAGTGGGATTGGCTAGGAGGGAGGAAATTATAGGACAAAGCCAGTGTTTGCTCTGTTGCCCCACTGACACCTTCGTCTGAACAACAAAGGGAAAGTAAAGGCTAGTAAAACACGTCAAATAGGGTAAGCATGAAACTCTGGTTGGCGTGTACTTAGTCCAGTTATGTGGCTGATGCACTGTGTGTGTGTGTGCGTGTGCACGCGCGCACGCGCGCACACACACACAATGCACTCTACTCTCCATAGTACCTAATACAGTAAGAGAAGAGCTGGATTTCTATGACATCTCATGATAAACTTTTAAGTAAATAAGAGTAAAATGTCAGTAAATAACAAGACACTTACTGTGGCTGCAGACAGCACATGAAACAGATTCCTAAAGATCACACAGTAATTTTTTTCATTATATTAGATTTAAATCATTGCCCCTCATTTATGAGTGTCTTGGGTCAAACATATTAATTGTACACATACAAAACAATGATCTGAAGAGAATACAGCAATTTCAAAACCATTTTGACTTGTTCCTTTCAAAAGCAGCTTTGAAATGCAAGCTAATAAAACCTTAGAGTCAACAATTCCAACACCACCAGGGAGAAGAAAAGCTAACCCTCATCTCAGCCAGTTTCTTTAGCCCAACTTTTAGTAGAGTTGGCTTTCCACTTACCAGTAATGCTTGAGTTAATGAATGAATGTTCAGCTAACTGTTGGTGTTTGTGCTATTACCAACTGTCCCTGCTTCTTCCTAGTTTACAAAGTACAGTTTTCTATCAAAGTTTCTCAGTAAGTGGGTGGCACAAAGAGACAGTATGTTAAACAAGTGTTCTTTAACTGTAATTCAAATCCTTTTTTGAAGTCAAACTTGTCAATATGTAGTAGTTAACTTAAAAATGACTCCAGATGCAATAAAAATAATTAAGTTATGAACAGACCAGGTCTCTGTTAAAATGAGGAAATAAAACTGGGACACGGGTTACTTCTGATGGGGTGTGGTGGGGAACTAGACTCTGAGGGCGGGTTGGTTTCTCTGGAGAGCAAATGCAATTTCCTCTGAAATGCTGTTTGTAAAGGTACCTAAAGCTATCCTCTAATTCACCAAGGAGCAAAAAATATTAAAATCAAGATATTAATTTTCAGGGTATTTTAATGAGCTGCATTTTCACAGATTTAGGTCAGTTTTTTTCTTAGAAAACTACGGTCAAACCTGAGGGTGACAGAAAAAGACAGGACACAGGAGCTTTAAAAGCTTCTCTCTCCTTCAGCACCTGAAGTCAGTGTGCACAGGACACTCGGAATGTGAGCAGAACACGAGAACAGAACGCTCAGAAGAGACAGCGAACACTGAGTTCCTCAGTATTTGGAAGTAGAACTGAAAGATAATTTTTATCAATAAGATACAAATAGTATTACTGAATGAGATTTTCTTTTTTTTCTTTTTTTTGTTTTGTTTTTTGAGACACGGTCTCAGTATGCAGTCTTTGCTGGTCTAGAAACCCCAAACTGTAAGAGCTCCACCTGCCTCTGCCTCAGAGTGCTGGGATTAAAGGTGTGGACCAAAATGCCTGGCTGAGATAGGACAGTTTTCAAGTGAAGACTTTTGACATCATCAAGAAGATACTTTTTGTATTAAGTTTGTTCACTGACATTTTCAGACATACATGCTGCATTCTGTTTCCCATCATCTCTCATCCTCCTCTGTTATCCCCCTCCTATGGGTCCCTTTCCAATGCCGATCTCCCAAATGCTCACTGATTTTGACCAGGCCATCTGTGTGGTGACAGGTTTGGAACACCCACTGGAGCCTGGTGGGATCACCAGTGGATACACAACTGAGGATAATGATTTTCCCTTCACCCAAATCCTACAGAGCCCAAAGTTTATCAGGGAGGGATAGGGCCTCATGAGTCCCTCCCTGATCCATGACTGGCTGTTGACAGGCCCAATCTTTTATAAGCCTGCCTAATTTTAAGACAGTAGTAAAATAAGAGAGAAGTAATAATTATTAATGAAACAGGGAGGTACTTCTATGGAGACGATGTTAATTAATTTAAGGATTAACCATTTACAGATACCCTGGCCTTCTACTGGATAGTAGAAGCACACAGCCTATCCTGTGATATGTATATTTTTCTTGCTATATTGGGAAAGAAATTTCCTTGGGCTTTCAAATAGATACAGTCCTTGTTAAAAGCAATGTTGCCAACCAATACAAAAGAAAGACAAAAAAACAAAAACAAAAACAAAACAAACAAAAAAAACCCAAGACTATGATTAATACAATGCAAAATTTAAAAATAGCATCAGACTATATCTAAAAAATATCTGGCTTGGTCAGTCATCAAGACCTCCCGAAGCCCAAGGCAACTCATATTTAGAGAAAGTTAATAGAGATCATGAGAAAATACAATAGAAAAAAAGGATGAAATTTGAGAGGAAAACAAAGGAATGGGGGGTAGGGGTGGGAACTACCACAGTGCTTGAGCCTTCTCAACGCTTAGAAAGGAAAGTCCTTTAGAAAATAAAAAGAATTTTTATTCCTGCCGGACGCGGAAAAGACTCCTGCCCATAAAACAGTCCCTTAGAGGACACACAGTTGCCCCAATGTCATTCACTCCTTACTGACAGTCTAGATGCAAAGAAGTCCTAACAAACCACGACGGGCGGAAGACTGGGGCGGGGGTGACTTTTCAAAGAAGGTACCAGGATGTATGGAACACTCTGCAGTTCTTGGGCAGGTAGTTGCTGGAGACAGCAGGAAGAACGTGAACTAAAACAGACACCTGGCAGTAGGCAAACACTTCAAGCTGGCCCAGTTTATCGCTACCACGTCTTCTTGTCCTTCTGGGTTCTCACTACTGTAAAGAAATCCTTCCACTAGCTGAACCGTGACGAGCATTTCCACAAACTCAGAAAAGTCTGCAAGTTGTTCAGTCTTTAGAAATAAAAACTCTGCTCAAATGGTGCATAGATAATCGGGGCTTTTACTCTGAAAAGCAGCTTTCTTGGTTGAGAAATTCTAAAAACTCAAACGATGTTACTTTTTGTTCTTTGGCAGGCACTTCATTTCTCTTTTCCAGACAAAAATGAAAGACAGTGTACAGCTTCTAGTCAGTGTAGAAAGGATCAGAAGGACTGGGTAAGAACAAAAACGAAAAGTTGTGCACAGAGGCAACCGGGGGCTAAGGCTGATGAACGCTTTGTTCCCGGGATAAATGGATTGGTAAATACTAATTTACATGTTTAAGAGGAAAAATGAGCAAATTTTCACGTCACGATAGTCTGTAGTCTTTCGAGAAATATTTACTGCATTTGCGGCAACAGCTGTGGCTTTATTGGAGAAATACTCTAACAGTTGCAGGCTGGGGAGATGACTCATTTGGTAAGCGCCTGCCATGCAAGCGTGAGGACCCACGTCAATTCAATCCCACTGAACCCTCCTAAGAAGTTGGTGTGGCTCTTTTCTTCCTTGGCTGCTCAAGGGCTGCCATCATGAATGACACAGAAACTTCATGACGAATGTCAGCTTCAGAGGAACCAAATGGTCACTGATGTCCTTCACTCTGGAAAGGCAATGATACCAAAGACAGAGATCCGAGAAAAGCTGGCCAAGATGCATAAAGGTGACCACACCAGAACCCATTTGGGTGGTAGCAAGATAAATAGTTTCAGCATGGTTTATGATTCTTTGGAAAGAAGAATGACCCTAAACACAGATTTGCAAGACATGGCCTTTAAGGTAGAAAAACAAAACAAAACAAAACAAAGACCTCTAGCAAACAGCAAAAGGAACTCGACAACAGGAAGGCCAGGGGCTGCCAAGGCCAACACTGGTGCTGGCACAAAAGTGAGCTAGAGATTGGGTAAGAGCAGGAGGAGTAGAGAGTCTGCAGTGACTTGATCTGCTGTGATGGTGCAAATTCCTAAGGAGCAGGCAAATCAATCATAAAAATCCCCCAAACAAAACAAAACGGCGGGGGGGGGGGGGGGGGGGGCGTGCATTCATATGCCCAGCAATGGAGAAGCAGAGACGGGAGAAACCCTGGCACTTGCTAGCCAACTAGCCCAGCCTGACTGACAAGTCCTTGGCCAGGGAAAGACCCTCCCTCAAAAAGCAAGGGGGATGATGCCGCCTTAGGAGCGACACCCAAAGCTGACTCACCTCCACACTCATGTACTCGTGTGTATGTGCACACATTATAAACACACAAAACAGGCGAAAACCCCTTCCTTGATAAACTTACATGTGAGTACTTTTAAAGGAACTGATGTAATAATAAACCCTGAGTGTGCTATGAACTAGATCTAACATGATGTTAAATATTAAAAGATTTTGTCATGGGCTAGTCAAAAAAAACCAGAGTTTAAAAAGTAATTTTGATCATCAGGGCAAATTTTGGATCAAGTTTTGCTGCACTTTGCCTACTAGAATAGGCATGCTCTCCAGGGAGCTGGCTGGGGAGATCTCCTTTGGTCAGTAACCTGAAGTGCATATTTTATTTAAAATATATTACCTAAAACTAACTATGTAAGTTGTGTTCCATTTATCTATTATTTGATATACTATATAACCATCAATTATTTATTATCCTGATTCCTGGGGTCTTATGAACTGGAAATATTTCCCATTGATCTGGTTTTACATTTGCCAGTCTCAAGTGACCAGGCTAAAACCACTCAGGGCAGAAGATGGTGTGCAAACAAGTGTGCATTGCTTGAGCATTCCCGTCTATCTGTCCTTACATGGTAGAAGCTCTCAAAGGGAGACACTGCTTTTAGTGGCAAAACCCAGAGTCTACTCCAGCTCCACTGTTCTTGGGGCATTTCACCGCAGAGGGAAAAGTACAGATGCCCCTAGGGGATCACAGGGCAAAGCAGCAGGGACTCTCCGGCCACATTTGTGAGTTTTGTTGTTTGTTTTGCATGTCATGTTTTATCTTAAAATTGCAGCATCTGAGAGTATCTGCTTGCATCTCTAACATTACTTCTTAAACCCCAAATGAAGGAAGTGAGTGGCTTCATCAGCAATGGGTTTCAGCGTGGGGGTCAGCTGGGGAGGTCCAGAATAAGGCAGAGATAGGGCGACACACAGCACTTGCTGGCTTCTGCTGGTAGGTCAGCAGCAACTGCACCTTTGTACGATGTCACATAGCTATGCCATCCTGGGACTGAGAAGTCCTCCCACCTCTCGGGCAATCGCTCCTAGACTTAGAGGAGGAATGTCAGCTGTGATGGGGGGGGGAGGGAGGAGGAGGAGGGGAAGAGGAAGAAGAGGGAGGAGGAGGAGGAGGAGGAGGAGGAGGAGGAGGAGGAGGAGGAAAGAAAGAAAACAGAGCTCAATGAGGACCCAGAAGAAACATTAATTCTGGTGGAGAAGGACAGGTCTTTGATAAAGAGTATGACTGTGTCGAGCAGGGATAGGTGGGGGAGCTTCCAGGCAGTGCAGTAGATAAATACACAGGAGTCTAAGGTGTAAGAGAAATCAGGGATGCCTAAGTGCCCAGCACATGAAGAAGTCAGCCGTGCGGAGGGAGGAGAGCTAGCCAGACAGACACAGAGATCCTAATTTTGCCCAGAGCTCTAACATCATGCCAGAGTCTGCCTATAGGTGGCCTCATGTCTACCTATTTCAGAGGAAGGATTCTCCAAATGGATGTCACAAAGATGGGTAGGCAGGAAGAGACACTCAGTGACTCAATCTACTTAACAAACTTTCCCAGAACACTGCTCTTTGTGTGGCTATTGTCTGGAAATAGGCAGCTGACATAACCCTGCTCTTAGGAGGGCTCAGGGTCCAGAGGAAAAATGGGGACAGGGACATGTAATTGAGCAAAAGAATGAATGACAGGTACACTAGCAGAACCTGTCCGAGGTCAGTGGCCCTAAACTTACCATCAATAAAAGTTGTTATGAAAAGATCCATTTTGAAACATATAAAAATAGGAGCAAAAAACCACAAGCTAAAGCTGAAAAATAATACCTTAAAATAATCTTCATTTTTATTTGTTGATAATTCAAAAAGACATTTCATTCTCATTAAAAGTTAAAGAAAGCTATTTTGGCACAAACAATGTGATTGATCCACTTAGTCTAGCCTTAAATTCAGTTTGTATCAACAGCTGAAGAACAGGTCCCACAGACATGTGCAGAGAAGAAATCAGTACTTACTCCCCCTTGTTACCCCAGGCTTGCTCTGCACGCCACTTGAACTGCTTTGGCCCAATGGTGGTATACAGAATAGGCACGACACCTGCTTGCAAAGACGAAGAGCAGGCAAGCACTAAGAACTTCTGCTACAGGAAAGAGTGGTGTGGTGTGGACTTGCCGCTGGCCATGGGAGTCACCGCAAGTTCCGGGCAGGACAGAGAGTGACCAGCTCTGCTGGCTGGATAGTGTGAGGCATAAGGAGAACAGAAGAGTGACAGGGTTTTCAATCAGGAGGCCACAGCAGACCAGGGCAGAGACACAGAACGGACTAATGTCTGTTATGTCAGCAGGGGACCCTAGCTAGACCTGTTTCCTTAGCTTTAGCTGGGCTCCTTCAGTGTCTAGATTAAAATTTTTTTTTTTTTTTTTTTTTTTTTTTGAGACGGGATCTCTCTACATGGTCCTGGCTGTCAAGCAACTTATTACATAGACCAGGCTGGCCTCGAACTCAGAGATCTACCTGCTTCTGCCTCCTGAGTGCTGGGATTACAGGCAAACCCTGTGGTCACTGTAACTGGAAGGGGTAGGTATTTCTTCTATTACAGATCCATCCCACATTGAATCAATTTACCCACTAAGTCTGCAGACTAGACAAAGTTGTCAACACACCAGAATAATCCCACTGTATTTATGAAGTCATTGCTGCTGAACTTTCAGTGTTTAAATTCCACTTCATTAGTCTCTATTTACTCCCTATCACGTGACCCTTTATTTAAATTTTCTACGCCATTTTCCACTCCCTGCAGGTTTCATATAAAAGCTGTCCTTCAGAAATCACTTACACAAACATTCTTATCTCTGGCCCTGCTTCAGGAGAACTGACCTAAGGCACTTGTTGACTATTTGAAAGAAGCAACATGTTTTTAGATTTCCAGCAATGCCATTGATTCTTCCAGTACAAACCACTATAGCTCTGTCTTGGTTCACAGGATCTTCTTCCCAGAGCTGTGCACTGAGGAATCCCAGGAACACACACTAAACACCTTCTGCTCTTTGTCCAGGCTGTCACCATCTCAAGAGTGGTTAGGGCAACAGCTGTCACACAAGGAACCCCAAACTTTTTAAAGCAAAACAAAGACCTGACCAACCTCCAGAGGCTGGGAGGTGTTCGGTACTAGCAGCAATCTTTCCTTGCTCTGCATGGATGCCACAAGGAACTGGCAGCATCCATGAGAGAGGGCAGCAGTGTAGATGGTTGGAACATGATATCAAGCATGTTCAGATAATCTGAGATTTCATTCCTTCATTGGAATACCAGTGATTTTATAATGTCAATCAGGGTGAAATAATCCCCTAAAAATTTCCTTTGGGGGTTGGGGGTCCTGATGTGGTAGTGGGCACCATTAATTCTAGCACTAGGAGGCAAAGACGGGAAGATCCCCTTGAGCTTGAAGTCAGCCTGGCCTACAAAACAAGGTCCAGGCCGGCCAGGGGTACATAATGAGACCCTGTCTTTAAAACGGTTTTAAAACATTTAAAATTTTTTGCTTGAGTTTAAAAAGTATAAATTAACCAACTTAATCCTAATAGTTGACTGAAGGGGAGAGAGCCTGGAGGCAGTGGCTGAAGAGGGGCAGCTGTAGTTACAGAGTTCTAGTCCTACAATAGGAAGCACACCATCAAATTTAGAAAACATAAACACTTCTTAAGTCTGGAAGGCAAATTAATTCAGTTCTGTGTTATTATTTATATTTTCTTTTGTATTTTGAAGTTTTATTCAGACTGTACTGTGCTCTGGTGGCGAGAGATAACAGGACTGTGAGAGAGACTACGTCAGCAGTTCTCAAACTTAACCTGTGATTTGGAGCTTGAGGTGAGATGGTCCCACCAGCTCGTCATCTCTCCAGCCTTCTTTTATAAAACACCAGGGAGGGAGCCGCTGGGCAGGGACAGTGCCAGGATCTGTAACTGACTCATCAACCTGTGTCGCCCACAAACGAGAAGCTAGAAACAAAGCCAGAAAAGGTACCGTGACACAGCCCCAGCCTAGGAGAAACAGCAGCAGAAGGCAGCCTTGGCCAACGTGTTTGTGAATCACCTGGGAGACAGAAGAGAGGACCAGGAGATCTGCTGGTGACACACCTCACAGGAGGCATGACAGGTAAAGTGCATGTAACAACCTGGAGAAGTTGTCAAGAAAGTGGAAGAGGAACTTTATACAAACTATACTTTAGTAAGGACAGTATTATTGGAAAAAAAAATGGAAAAAGATAGTGTTCAGAAGACAAGCATCAGTTGCCCAACAGTTTTATTGTACGATCAGTACAATGAAGTCAGCAAAGAGCTGAAGCCAGGCTATGTAAAGGCAGGCTACAGAATGCTAACTATGTGAGCTCGGCTAAGTTTAACCTTCCTGTGTCTCACTGGTTCACCTAAAACAGAGACTGTCATGGTAGAATTCATAAGCACATGGTGAACAGCAACCAGCCACAGGCTAAGAGCAGGGCAGGAGCAGGGCCCTGCAGTATGTATCTTAGCATCTCTTCTGTGCTATGAGAAAATCCTCCCTTAAGGCTAAAGGGCTTATTGTGGCTCAAAGTTCTTCATGGTGGGAAGCCAAGGAGGCGGGCAACTAGAAAGAGAAAACACTGGTGTTCAGCTCCCTTCTCCATTTTACACAGCTGGTCCTCTTCTAGGGAACGGATTCACCCACAATCAAGACAGGTCTTCCCACATCAATTAACGCAATCAAGACAATCCTGTTCCGATATCCTCAAGAGGGTACAATTAACCTAGACAATCCTTCACAGGTGTACCCTTCCTCCCAGGTGATTCTAGAACCTTAAAGTTGATAATACTAACCATCTCCATATGCTGTATAAATGTTCATGAAAGACATAATATAGGGATTTCAATGGAACTGGAAATCAACGAGAGTCAAGTCAAAAATAATGACAAACCCAAAGATCTGCACACAGCAATTTGAGGTACTATCACACTCCATGTTGTCAAATGAGGGCAGTGCCAGGCATTCAGTAGAAAAACCACCATTCAACGGCTAATGTTTAATAAGAAAGGCTTTTCAAATGTATAATGGGGAAGCTGAGACACAGGAACTCCCAGATGTCCTCAGCAGCAGCTGCCATGTGACCTGTCCCAGCTCTGGATCAGTCCCATCACAGCTAAGAATGATGGATGTGATGACTCACTAATTTTCCCCATGAGACTTCACTCAAGTGTGGCCCTTTTCTATTTTCTACCAATACTTCTATCTGCCCCCTGGGGCTTGGTGAATTTCAAAATTTGTGCTGTCACATTCTGTTCTCCTCAGCCTGAGGACAGCCCTGTATGCGGACAATGCTGTGCTCTGTAAATGACATTCACTCCAGATACCTGATTCTAAAGGGGCCAACAGTAGAATTTTGCACTTATTTGCTACAAACTATACTTCATTTGGTTTCACAAAGGGTAAACTTTAAAAATGCAATAGAGGGAAGGCAAATAGTTTAAAGACAACTAACCACAATATTTTAACTAGCTGGGCTGGTTACAGGATCTACATAACAGTCAGGTCCAGGGATCTTACTGAATTCTCAAACAGCTATGGATGCCTGTAGTTAATGAAAGCTGATTGTGGACAAAAGTGAGCTTGAAGATCCAGAGGAAATGAGCACAAGCTAAGTCATTCCAATAAACATCCATGGCACAAGTTTTGAATGTACACAGAATCATCCAATCTGGAATAAGCTTATCATAGACGGGGCAGTCCTACTGAAACAGAAAGTCAGAGCTACAGTTGGAGACACAGCATCTCTATTTTTCATGATTCCACTCTGAGAAAAACGGGCAAAAATAGTAACAGCAGGAATCATACAAATGTGACTTGGCCTTCAGCTTTTTATCTGAAGGGTAACAAATGAAATATAATCTGGTAGCTCACCCTACCTAAAATCAGATAATTCTGATTTTAATAAAGACATGTATTTTTATTCAAGAACAATATTAGTTAAATATTCAAGTGTCCTCTTTCATGTCAAATTAACATAAGATCATAAAAATGAGTAATACAGTTCACAAATCTTTACATAAATGTTCCTATAGACTCTTCCACTTGAAATGTATACCATTAAAGTAATCCCATCTATCAATCTTGTAAATCTCTTAAGTCACACTCTTTAGACATCTTGAGAGCATCCAAATACGTGAACTGCCTAGCGTGTTCATTTCATGCACTGTGATCATTACAATGTAAGCTCCTAAGACCACACTCAAAAGCACCCCGAGTGCTTCGTGTTTTTACTCATCAGGACTGTTTTGAATGGCTCTTGTAACTAATCTCATTTAAATGACATCTATAAACCAAACTGAGGGACTGATTAGGTGGCAACATCAGAAATCCATTAGAAGATTCCACAATAAACACAGCAGAGACCTTAAGTGATCAGCTACACATTAGAGAAGTCCTAAACATTCTTTCAGATGGCTACTTTTAGGTCCTTTAAACATGTGTTTCTCTTAAAGCAACTGCACACGTTAAATTCTATGTGAAATGCAGCTCCAAAGCTGTATGTAAAGGACTATGATGAAATTAGTGGGAACAGCAGTCTAATTAGTGAGGACTCTAAAATATTTTATATTTTAAATGGAACCTGTTTACTTTCCACTTTACAGTCAGTTAAATATTTAATATTGTTGAATAAAGATGCCTGGGCCCTGATAAAACGAGTACCTACTTTGTAACACTATTATCAGCCAACTATATAGCAATGGGTGCAATAAAAACTAAAGTTTAGCTTTGAAATTTTTATTATTTTGAGTTTACAAAATTCCTCAGAGAGACTATCTCTGTATTTATTTATTTAGACTATCTCTACTATTTATTTAGCCAGTGTCAGAATTACAAACTAGCAGAATGCTTCACAGCTTTGTGGGCCGTTAGGCACTTCATGTAACAGGTTGGTGTTAAGGTACTCCAGGCAGACTGCAAAGAATGCTATCTCTACTCCAAGACTGTAAAAGCACCCAGTACCAACTTTTTCACTGGACAGAAGAGACATCACAAACACTGGGTCTGTGCTCTTTGCTTAGAGGAAAAGGACCTGAGACCCAAGTGCACTCAGAGTCTTAAATCCACGTTACAATTTGAAGGCTGAAAAAACAATGATTTAGGCATTTAGAAGTTTAAAAACTAATAGATTAAGTCTGAAGGATATATAAGAACAAAATAACAGAGACAAAATCAGCAATTACTGAAATGAAAGGAACGTAACAAAAGTAGTTTTGAGTAGAACAAGACTATAAGCTGGGCATGGTGGTCCATGTCTTTAATCCTTTCACTGGGAGGCAGAGGCAGCAGATCTCTCTGAGTGCAAGGTCAGCCTGATCTACATAGCTAGTCCCAGGACAGCCAGGGCTATATAGAGACACCTTGTCTCAAAAACAAAAAGACAAACAAAAAAAAATCAGGAATAAAAGTGGGGCCATTATTTACCTTATATTCTGGGATTACATCCATATGGTTACTACACATCATCCTTTTTGTGTATATTTATGTGTGCATGTTTACAACTGTGGGTGCACGTGTTTGTGCATGTGCTGGCTGAGGTCCAAGGCTGAGGTTGGTAGTCTTCCTTGGTTACTCTCCACCTTATTCATTGAGGTAGGGTCTCTCAACTGAGCTGAGGATTTACCAGCTTGCTCTAGGCCTTTCAAGGGCTGGAATTACAGGTAAGCTATCATATCTATTTATACAGGGGTTGGGGATCCCAACTCTGCTTCTCATGTTTGTGTGACGAAATGTTACAATCACTGAGCCATCTCCCTAACCACATACTATCCTTTTACATATTGTTTGTGTGCACACGTCAGCCAGTGTGCAAGTGTCTGTGTGTGCTGATTCACAGTCATGCTTTAAATGTTTATTTACTTATTCATTTATTTATTAAGAGAGAGGCTCTCACTGGCTTGGAGCTTGCCTTGTAGACTAGGATGGCTGGCCAAGAAGTTCCACTGATCTAGCTGTATCTCCAAGTACTGGGTAACAAGCACACACCACTACACACAGTGTTCTTATGGATTCTAGGGACTGAGCTCAGGTCCTGGCTCTTACGAGGTGAACGCTTTACTCAGCTGCCCCTCCTGGCCCTGTCACTGGATTTCATTTGTGACTATTTGCTACTAACTTTTGCATCAGGATCTTTTTTTTGTATCCCTAGTCATAGAAAAATACTGAACTTTAAAATTTCCTTTCATCATGCAGGTTTTTTGATGAAAAATAGTGCTGTACTTTTCCTTATTTAAACAGTATTTTTCCTTAACGTGCTATTCAAAACTTTTTTTTTTAACATAAAGCAACCGCTTTATTGAATTGTTTCATATTTATTGCTCATAAAAGTCAGTCACTTCTGTCAGTGTTCCCCATATGTAACATATAGTTCAGCTGCAGTAGCCTTAAATGTTTTACTTGGTTTCCAGCCGTCTGATTATAATGTGCCTTTCCTTTTCTGTTTATCATGCCTCGGATGCACTGGGCTATTGGTGATTTCACGTTACTACATCAAATGCAGGGACTTTTCTGGTGTTATCTCGTCAAATAAGATTTCTGTTTTACTCTCCCCACCTTTGAGACTCTGGCTGCTGATATATGATGCTGCCTCTTCTCAGGGTGGTCATTGTGGTCTGAGAATTCCTAATTATTGTCTTGTTTTGCTCAGTTCACTTTTAAAATACTTGAAAAATATTTATGGCAGTTATTTTATAATCATTCCATGCTAATTCCATCATCTCAAGTGCATATTTATTAATTTTCTTGCTTCTTTCTGTGTCCAGTAACTGCCTGCTGAAGGATTAATTTTTTCAAGGCATTGCTCGCTGTCTCCCAAATACCCATCTTCTTTATTTCTAAAGTTGTCTTGCTAGAGACAGAAGCTTCAAAATACTGTAAATGATGAGCTAGCTTCTTTCCTTTGTCACGTTTTATCCCTCCGTCCTTTTCTCTGGTTGAAAAGGATGAGCTGGGGTCACTACACAGAGCAGGCTTCTCTCCAACCTCAGTCCTTCTGCGCAGCCTCCCCAGTACCGGGTTACAGGTGTGCACCGCCTCCCCCAGCAGCAAGCTTCCATTCTTCACGGCTTCTGGTCAGCCTTTGCAGAACCGGTAGCTTCCCAAAGGATGAGCGAGCCATTCTACAGCACATGCAGCAGGCTCAGGTGACTCAGGTACTCAGCTCACAGACTTCCCAGGGCGACTGTGTGCCCAGAGCTTGTGAGTCTCTCCAGGTCTACCACTCTCCCTGTGCTAGGGCTAGTGGGGTATAAATCCCAAGTGGGACTTCTTGCTTTGTTTTCATCATATCTCAACTTTCCTTTGGTCCATTTCTCTCTGTCCTTTGACCTGCTCTGCTAACTGTTCTTATTCTAAAAATTTCTCTCAGAAACTCAAAATTATTTAGCAAAAAAGAACTCAAACCAGCAATTCATTCTTCTAATGCAGTTCAGTGTTCTTTCCATGACACAGCATCTGTTACTGGGATCTACTGGGCTCAAAAGTTTCAAGCTGCTCAACGCTTGGCATGTGTTTTGTGCCTGCAGAACTTAGCTTCTAGGAGATCTGCTGCCTGCATTTTCTTTCCAAACCGAAATCAGTCCACAGCTAAAGCTTAAAATGCCTCATGCTGAGAGATTTCATTGCTTAAGTTATCCCTGAACCAACATTCCAACCACACAAAATGAAATTATCCACACGATAACTTAAGAAAGGCAAGAGGTACCAAGCCCCTCCCCTAGTCTATGCTCCTGAGCTCACGGGGCCACGGAGCTTGCCCTCCTTGTCCACTAGCTCAGCTTGGCCTCCACAGACGCCCCTTCTAACTCGCGTGCCTTGATGGTGATGCTATCGGCCTCATTCCTCACCCCACAAAATATCTATTAATTCATATTTACAAGGTATTAGTCATTTTAAAAATAAATTTTGCATGGTTTTATCACCTTTTGAAAAAGATTTATCTTAGGTGTATGTGTGCACCTGAGTATGTGTACCATGTATGTGCAGAGGCCAGAAGAGGGTGCTAAACCCTCTAGAATTGGAGCTACAGGTGATTGTGAGTCATCACTTAGGTGCTGGGAACAGAACCTGGGTCCTCTGTGAGAGCAGCCAGTGATCTTACTCCCAACCCCCCTTTGCCCTTTACTACCTTTTAAGAAAAGGGGAGCTTTGAGCAGGAGGAATGGGAAGGACTGGCTTATAAAGCAGGCTTTTAAGAAAGTATATTTAATTCATGGTGGGAGAGAGATGAATAATTAGAGCTTAAGGGCTCATGCCCGATTCTCCTACCTGTGCAGCTGGATGTATTCTCGGGGTCTGTTGAGCAGGTGAAGGAACCGGTCCACGATCTTGTTCTTTCCTACACCCTGCAATTACATAAACAAACGTCTCATGAGGAAAAGCATTCTGCAAGCATCAAGAAGGGAAATTCAAACTGAATGGGTATGCCTCCAGTGCCATGGGAGGCAGGCCCTTGCTGGCTTTTCTAACAACTGCATTTGCAGAGCTCAGCACAGCACTGATATAAATAAGGCACCCAAATGAGTATTTGTCAAATGAATGAACGAATGGAAACAGAAGAGGTGAAAATCCTGGGAAAACATAATCAGTGACCAGGCTTATAGGAATGCTGATAATGGGCTGGCGGGAAGTTATGGGCTGATAAAAGCTGTACATGCTTCGTGAATGACCCAACTCGGCTGCTGTAGATTCAAGGTTATCAAAGCTGAACGACCAGACTGACAAATTCACTAAGGTCAGAATAGTGGGTCACTTTGTCTTTTAGGAATCTTAGTACCTAGCTGGATATCACCCTCCAAATTTAAGCTTTTCACAGAAGCACAAAGAAGGAAAACCACGTTTGCATATTTGCATGTCAATTACAACCAGGGATGCTTGAAAGGCATGCTAGAATAAACATACAATGTAAAATAAAATCACATGATTAAAATGTTTGTGTTAAAATTTTCAGCTCTTTTAATTTAGGTGATTGCAGAGAAAAGCAAGTACCACAGATGCACTGTAACACCAGTGACAGCAAAGATCTCCTGAAAGTGGTGAATCACAAAAAGCCATTGGTAGCTCCTCCTCCCCACCAGCCCCTCCCCCTCCCCATCAGTCACTGCTCCAGAGCCTGGAGGCCCCTGCAGGGCAGTGCTGCAGATGCAGGGTAAGATGCTCAGTTGCTCCAGAGCAGCTCCTTTAACCCCAGTCACACCTACATGTCTTTGGGTGCCCAGCATACAATATACGTATTCCGTATATGCTATGTATTCCACCACTCAATACAAGACTCTTAGAATATTTTTGATATGCTCCCCCCCCCTTTTCCCTTAACCTTATTCAAAATGCCCTAGGCCTTTGTGGTCTCAATATATAAAACATGTATTTTTTCTTCCTTCCCTTTCTTTCTTCCTTCTTATCTGATTATCACTCCATGAGTTCACAGGCTCACAGTACCGTCCTCGATGAACTAGGTATGATGGTACATATGATATAGGCCCTAGTTATGCTTCAGCATACAGTTTACTAGGAAAAACAAACGGGATGTAATATACATAATATTGGTAAATTATAATGTGCTCTTTAAGCTTGTTAAAAGCGGATTGTGGGATGGGACATGTGGTGAATGCCTTTAGTCCCAGAACTAGGGAGGCAGAGGCAGGCAGATCTCTGAGTTCAAGGCCAGCCTTGTCTACATAACTAGTTCTAGGACAACCAGCTGGTATTATGATCAATCCACGAGTCTATTTAATGTGTAATAGGGATTTATTAAGATATAAATTGAGGAAATACACTCATGAATACAGAACCAAGTAAACAGCTGAAGTCATCCTCTGTTCTGACCAGGACCAAATCCACCTGGCAGTTTGATCAGAACAGGAAGCAGGCAGCAGGGAGAAGGGGCTCATGACCCCTTCCTCCCTTTCAAGAGGTCACGTACAACAGCAAGAAGCACCGCCTCCTTCGAGCCCTTTAGCCTAAGGTCATGGGCAGAGCAAATACCACTGCATTTCTCCTTTTTGTCTAAATAAGAAGGTTCTAAACTTAATGCAAACTATATACAATAAGAATGATTATCAAGTATTGTCCAGGAATAACAAAGGGTAATAACAAACAAAAACTGAACTACAACAAGAACATCATCAAACAAGACAGACATGCTAAATGTCCAGAAATGTCCAGGTCATAGGTAAATGGCAAATTCCCGAGATTACTCCAATAGCTGTCCTATCCTGAAGAGTCTAACTCTAGTACTAATATGTTCTAGCTAAGATACGAGAAGATTGTAACTGCAACTATCTAGTCTTCAACTCCATCAATACAAAACTATATTTGTTGTATTGTATATATATTTCTACTCCTGTTTGAAACATTTTGTATATTGATACAAGTATAAAATTGTATTTGTTCTACCTCTGTTTAGGATATTTTGTATATTGATACATATTAAGGATATTGTTGTCATTTTGTATATTACACTATACATTTCTACCTCTGTTTAAGATATTTTGTGTATTGTCACAATTTTGAGGTCATTATCCTTTTACGGTACATCTGCTTACAGACTGTTTACATTGTTAAAGTGAAGCCTTAGTCCTTAGGTTATTTAAGTAGATAAGACTTACAGAACTATAGTCACTCATGCTTGTCATTTCTATAGTTATGTTAGTTAGGTTCTCCAGACTTACAGAAACATATGTCAGATGGATAGGTAATCTTCAAACACTTCATAGACCTAGATTTAAATGTTTTGATAACTTAGAATTCTGTTGACATGAGACATGCTCCTGGCAGCATGAATCTACTCCTAAGAGAATGTTGGGCTGGAAGGTGACCCAAAGGGTTCTTGTTGTTTATCCCATGGTACCAAACGCCTATGTGGAAAAGGGAAGGCCCAAGTTCATTCGGGGAGAGACCGCTCTGCTCTACCTGGAACTTCAATGAGAACCTCAGTGTGACTGATTCAGGGCTTCCCAGTCAGTTTCTGCTGGGTGACTGTAAGTGCCCAGTTTGATGTCATCTTCTAAATGCTGACATCATAGGAAATAGTCGTTCCAAGAAACCTCGCCAAAGGAGAGGCGTTCTCAATGAACGCTTCCAGCTGGTTACCTCAATGGGGCTTCTCCAGGCAGTTTTTGGGGGAACCCCAGAATTTGATGTTACGTCTTGCTTGCCCTATTAATTGGGCTGCTGCAGTTGTTTCTGCTGGAGGTTTCAAGTATCTGGTTTGCTAATGTCCTTGCTGTCTGCTGCTCCTCTCCACTACTTGATCTTTATTCTTCCACGTTGGCTTGCTATACACTTATGAACTCACTCAAAACTCAGCTTTCACACATCATTCTAGACAGTACAGAACACAAGGGAACACTGTTAGATTCCTTGTGAATGTGGCTATATGAGGCGTCCAAGATGCTTTAAGATTCAACCAAAGGCTTGGGAAGGCCCATCACATGTGAGATTTGATTTAAAATCCCATGGGATTAGCAGGTACAGGGAAGGAGGAAGCACGGGGTGTCCTAGTCGAGAGAGCAGTGCGAGGGGAGAATTGTGGGTACAGTGATCCAGAGAGGTCTGCAAGAGTGAGGAAGGAGCTGTAAGGAACAGGCTGTCTAGGGCCTCTACTGTGGCAGAGCCTTGGCAGCCACCGAGGCTGGCAGGTGATGGGATCAGATGTCCGGTTCTGGAAAACCAGGCTGCAGGAATGGCGGAGAGAAAGAAGAGACAGCAAAGGGACACAGTCTGGAAACTCTTTACAGGACTCAAGCATGTGATGATGGGTTAAGCCAAGGAGCAGAGAGAAACCTAGAGATGTAAGAGACAGCGAGGCAGCGGAACAACATCCCAGTGTGCTGGAGGGACGGAGATGAAAGAAGAAATCAATCTCTGTCCCAGGTGGAGAGTGGTAAGGCCAGGCCATGTACTGAGAAAGAACTGGGGGAGGAAAGGCGGGTCTGTCGGGGAAGGGAGGGGAGTTTACAAGGACAGTTTAATTTTGGACGTGTTTATTTTGAAGTGCTGGTTTCCCACATCTGTTTCTTCCTCTTCAGTTCCCCGTCTCGGCCCTAGAGCTGCGCATCCTCCTGGGCTGCTGGAAAGGGTCCCACCTCCACCCTCAGCACAGAACAGCCCCCCCCCCCATTTGTTTAGCTCCTTTTCTAAACCAGATCTCATCGGGTCACTTCCTACTTCATGTGAAGACGCTCTCAGTTCCTTCGAGGAAATGCTGAAAGAATACTCTAGGAAGGAATTGCTGTAAATATCCTGAGCAAGACGAACCAATTACAGATGCTTGTTCCTTCTAATCATAGTCTTTGCCCAAGACAGAAAATCCTCAGGGTTACTTTAATTGAATAAGTACATAAATAATGTCTAATTTTTCCGTTATAAAAATTGCATATACTCCCTTTTCTCACTGGGAAATGGAGAAAATGAGACACCACTCAACGTTCTGTTAATGTTTTCATATTATCCCTGTGAATATTTATCTGTACTCACTAGCTTCTATTCTATAAATGCAACTTGTCTCTTAATAAAATGAACATAACTCTTACACAGGTGCAGAGAATCTATTTAGTGAGGAATTGGGAATCTCATGAAACTTGTTCTTTTCTTTCCATCACTGCCCTGGTGAGTTCACGACAGCTAGCGGAAGGGCCCTCAGAGGGGCAGGAGTCAACAGGCTTTGGACCCAGGGTTGTGAGTAACAGAGTCTGTGAAGTCCACGGGCAGCACTCAAACCAAATGCAGGAAGTACAAACACCCCCAGTTACCGTGAGAGAAGAGCTCGGGGCCACAACTTTAACAACTCTGAGACATTCTGGGGCTGTATAAACTTCTGAGGCTTTTTTTTTTTTTTTTTTTTTTCCAAGTGAAACTGTGTCCTTGGGTACTTAAATCCTTTACCAAAGAAAAGGGTCTAGAGCTGTCTTCCTGGACACTTTATCTGTACTCTATCACAGAGGGAAAAGGAGACAAACAGAAGAAAAGGCTGAGAAAAGTGGGAATCAGGCAGAAGGAAATTCGTCCAGCAGTGGCTTGGGTCCTGAGATTGGAGTCTTGATGTGTCAGTGGCAGGCCCTGAGGAGCCCCCACAGCAGAGGCAAACCCTGAAGCTCACGCTCAGCCTCACTGCTACACTCCTGTCAGCCTCCTGTCCCCAGAACAGCTCACACTTGTACGTTTCTGCTCGTGCCGTTTCTTCTGGCGACCAGGCCCATCCTGTCTTGTCTGCCATCTTCCCGCCACCTTCGACTTCCTGCTGAGACATCTCACGTCTCCTTAGCCTGACCACTCTGTTGTTTCCTCTCCTTCCCTCCTCAGCTCCATCACTCCTGTCTTCCTATAACACCACCATGCCCCAGAGTACTCCAGCAATGTCAGGTGCCTCAGCAAGTGGGCAGCCCGCTGGTTAGCGTCTACTGCTCAGGGCTCACGTGTAACCTTCAGGTAATAACCACAAAATTGAAGGAAGGGGGCGGGGCAGAGACAAGAAAGAGGAAGTGGAAGTCATGCACTTTGCTATTAAGGAGACAGACACCTCTTGTAGGTGCTTTCTGTTTTTCATGATGAAATTTTGTGTACAAAGAAAGTGGAGGGATTAACATTTACAGAGTCTGCTCGTACACAAACGCCCCTTCAGTGCAAAATAGCTCGCATGCTCACACCAGCCGTGGCCATGGAGGTAATAATGTGCCTCTTTTGGAGGGAGGCGAGTTCAATTAAGTTCTAGGCAGTGAAACCCTTGAGCACAAGGGATCTCGAAGGCAAGTCCATTCTGGTGTATCACCTTGGGCTGTACTTTATATTCCATTGTGAAAATAGACATCAAGGGGCAGCTTCCAGGACTGACTTATGGAGAGTCTGTGTCACAATGTCACGGAGTCAAACCAAAGTCAGCCAATCTACAGTTTTCAATCACTACACCAAGTATCTGGGGATGTCCGGCACGGAGTCGAAGGCTCGGGAGGGTGGCTGGCGAAGGGGCAATCCAGACCTTTCCTCTGCAGCAGTGCTTTAAGTGGGGTCCAGGACAGTGCTGCTCCTGACCAGGCGCAGCTCCTGCTCTAGAGAGGTCCTGCTTTGTCCTGTTTCCCTCAGTTCTTGAATCATTTGTACAGTATTGTTTCAGTTTGTATATTTAGAAATGTTCTTTCAATAGCACCCTGAGTCATTAAATACTACCTACAGTAAACAATAACAAAGAAAAAGAATTGTAACTAGAAAAAAAAATCTAGCTGGCTTTTTTAAATTGAAAAAGTTTCACTAAATGGTGAACCTTCAAATTCTTTGCTGAACACATCTTAAAGTCCACTATACTAGGACTCTGGACACCTGGGCTACAATCTTTGCTCAACTGTTCTCGGATGGGGGGGTTTTACCATCATCTGGGTCTAGGTTTGCTCATCTGAATATGAACTCCGAGGCTAATTAGTCTCTAAATACTCTCCTATTCTTTAATCCTATGACAAAGAAGAGCGCGCAGCTATACAATCAGTGGCAATTTCTTATTTTTCCAAGATCTCTCAATGAAAACAGGCTATTTATATAACCAGAAAACAACCTTACTGAAAATGAACAGTAAATAACCCTAAATATTTACAAAGATGGGATCTTGCAGCAGAGCCAGGAAGACAAGGACTTCAAGCAGATGGCTCCCACACAAGCGATTTCAAAGCTTCCTGCCACAGGCTAAGACCCTTTTCATACAGGAATAAATCTATATCCCTGAAATCTGATATGAAACACACTGTTACTATAAATAGCAAAGACAGTTTGGTAGTGTGGTCAGCCATTAGTACCACCAAACCAGTCATGGAGGGGATAGGAAGATCAACACGTCCTCAAGAAGAAAACACAAATCCAAAGTAAATATGAAAACATGGTTTTCTAAGAAACACAAGACAGAAAAACTAAACGGGTGGAGAGAATGTGACAAAATGGCAAAGTTTTCCTGACTATCAATCAGGTAACTTCACTAATGAAAAGGGAAAGGATTTGGAAAGGTACCAAATCCTAATACAAAGGTGAGCATCAGTGTATTTGATGGGACCAAGCATTCCTGAGCCGTGGGGCCCCTGGAGTTATTGGAGGTACAGCACACTTAGTTAGCCAGTTTCCTACTGTCACTACCAGCTGGGGAGCAGACAGGAACATTCATGGACAAACTGTTCAGTAGCTCTACAGATACTGGGCAATCATGCTGGCACAGTGCCATGGCATGCTCCCGAGGAACACAGAAGCAACCTGCTGGGGCCCACTTCCAATTAGTTAGCAAAATTCACACATTCTTTAATTTTGCAACAAAATATGTGCATCATCTTAATACTAAGTAACTCAACGAGCCTTTGTGAAACTTCTCTCCACAGAAGAACTAAGCTCTGATCACAGTAAAACTAATAAAGGGGAGAAGATCCAGAAAACAATATAATAACAATGGTTACAGAATCTTGGTTGGTTGACACTAAGGAAATGTTTTATGACTTTTATGATGCAAAATAGATTAAATCAAATGCTATAAAGTTAATAAAATGTTATGTCTACCTTAGAACAAATGAATATAATTTAATTTCATTGTATAAATTAATCAAGAAATTAAATAGGTTTAATAAAGTTTACTCTAAAAATATTCCCTCTAGACTGGTATAATTCTACATAAAATATTTATCCTAGGAATGGGCTAATCTCTCTCAAAGATTACAGGAGAAAAACATCCTTTCTGTTTGATGTGGATATGGAACATGACCCCAGGTTTAGGTACTGAAGGGCTGGTCACCAGCTGGGGGCACTGTTGAGAGGACAAGATAATGAGGAACTGACACAGTGGAAGGGGTGACTTGGAGGTCAGGTCTAGCTGAAAGAGGTAGGTCACTGGGATGTGCCTCTGAAGGGCTTATGTAGCCCCAGACTTTTCACCGTGAGATGAGTACCTTCCCTCTCCCATGTCTTTCCAGCATGAGGTTTTAAGGCTGCCTGCAGGCCCAGTGTAGCAGAGCCTGTCAGCCAAGGCTGAGACCTCTGAAACAGGGCCACGGGAACTCTGCTTCCTGTTAAGTCTTTTCTCTCAGCTGTTTGTCACAGCGACAAAACACTCCAACAGAATTTTAAACAGACTTGGAAGGCACCTCAAATGCAATGGCCAGACTGTGATGGGATCTGACTGGAACAAAC